>CAUYPK010008703.1:0-16462 GCA_963574355.1 Loris lydekkerianus | reverse complement strand
TATTCTTCATATCATTTGTCTCTTACTTGATTTTGGTGTTAGATTTCCTTTTGGTTATTTTCCACTTTATCAGCAGTTTCCTTCATTGTTTTCATCATCTATATTCTAAATTCCCTTTCTGTCATTTCTAACATTTCTTTATAGGTGGAATCCTCTGTAGTAGCTACCTCATGATCCCTTGTGGGGGTTGCTCTGGACTGATTTTTCATGTTACCAGGATTTTTCTGCTGATTCTTACTCAATGAGTGTTTTCTTTTATCTGTTTCCTTGCCCTAATTTTCCTTTCACTTCCTCTTGCTCATTAAGTTACTGTGCCTCTGGACTAGAATTTTGATGAGTCAGCTGCTGAAGGGATTAGATGGAACAAACACACACAACCACTTGCCAGTTCTCCACTGCTTTTGTCCTCCTCATGGGCTCCAGAAGTCTCTCTCTGACTTCCTGTGTCCCCAAAGGGATGTTTCTGGGCAGATCCTGCCAGCCAGAGATGTCTGGAATCTTCTCTTCCCAGTCTCATCATGCCCAGTTGCAAGAAAGCTATTACTCAGCCACCATCTTCATGAAGAATACTTTCTTGTGACTTCTGGGCTTTCTCTAGAGGCCCAGACCACTGTCTCTAGACTCTTCAGGGTAATCCCAGAAATGTGAGAACTATACTCCAAGAAGAGCAAAGGCAAGGCTCGGCTTCCTCTCTAAAGAGTTGAAGCTGGTACACAAGGCCAAGCCCCCTGCCTAGGGTCTGAGATTGTGAAGTGGTCATTAATTTAGAGAGGTCTCAGGTTATTTGAAGAGGGCTGGACACATATAAGTAATACCCATGACTAAACCTAATTAATGCACTATGTTTAGTGACTTCAGTGGCTGTCCTCAGAAAGCAGGTCACCCTGTTGAGAGGTGATGTGAGGAGTGGTAGTCAACCAACCAATGGTGTTTGAAGTTGGCACCAAAGATGCAGGCCTCTGTTAAGGGTCTTAAGCACTGATAAGGCCTATGTGACATGAAGGAGCAGGTGGGTGGGCAATCAATACACTCTAAAAAGTAAATCCAAGGTGTGTGGTCTTGCAGGTGGGGCCAGGCAGCCACTGGATGTAGCCACATAGGTATGGAATCCTCTAATACAGTGTTTTTCAACCTTTTTTGTCTCACTGCACACTTGAACCTATAGTTAAACTTCTGAGGCACACTTAAATTATATTGTTCAAAAAGAAGACATAAAAAGAATATATTTACTGTGCTTTGAACTACTTTTGAAAATAATTTAATTAATTTCTTTAAATTTTTTTAGGGCACACTGATTGAATATCACTTTTCTAACACATATTATGTTTTTCTGTAATGCATGGAGAGTGGCAGAGTAACTCCTACCCCATTAATACATTTCCAATGCAGGAAGAGGATGTGGATGTATTCTCTAAAGTAGGAGCCTTGGACAAAAGTTGGGCCAAAAAAGGCTTCTTCATGTGAGATAGGAGAGGAGGATGAAGGAAGGTACAGAGACCCACCAAGTTGGAGGGCCAAGAATGTAAAGTCATTAACTCAGAGAGGTCTGAGGTTATTTGATATTAGCTCCATCTGCAGAGTTGGGTTGAGGGTAGAGAACAGGGTAAAATGAAGAGCTTCTAAGCTTAAAGACACTTGAGGCAGGTGTAGGGAATGAAGAGAAATGAGTAAAATTAGCAGGTAGCTATAAGTTTTTAGAGCAATTCTGTAGCTCTGTATAACAACTGGAACTTTATAGAAAGAGTTTTAAAAGGTCAGACACTATTATTAAGATTTGGGTCCTCTGACTAATTGCAGGTGCACAATAATGCTCAGAAAATGTTAGGTATTATGATCCCCAGCTGGGGAGGGACCCCAGGGGGTCAGTGGTGCTCCATGACCAGGGTTCAGGTTTGGTCTTCTATGGTCTGAATATTTCTGTCCCCCCAAAAGTCATATGTTGAAACCCTAGCCTCTAAAGTGATGACATTAGGAGATAAGGCCTTTGGGAGGTGATTAGACCATGAAGATGGAGTGTTCATGAATGGATTTCATGTCCTTATGAAAGAGGCACCAGAAAGTTGTCTAGACCCTTCCATAATGTGAGATGCAATGAAAAGATGGCTGTCTATGAACGAGGAACTGATGCTTGTTCTCCAGATGCTGAATCTGTCAGCACCTTGGTCTTGGGCTTCTCAGGCTCCAGAACAGTGAGAAATCGATTTCTGTTGTTTATAAGCTACCTAGTCTATGGCACTTTGTCACAACAGCCTGAATGGACTGGGATAGAAGTGCAGGGGTGAGAGAATTCCCCTGCTGTTACCTGTGAAATGGCTCCAGGAAGAGGGTGGTGATGCAAGGGGAAAAAAGCTTCATGAACCTGGAAGGAAACTTTGGGCAGGGCCAGGGCCTGGCATTGCAGGGAGGGTATATAAGAGCTCAGCAGATATTCAATTTGGATTTGAGATTTGTGGAAAGAAAGGGAGTTTAGAGAAGCCTGAGGTTTGAGATCCCAGAAGTGTAGACAAGATCTTTCAAGGTCAGAGTTATGGCTTTGTCTGTGGTGGCAGAAAGAGCCATGGAAGAACCATATCACCAAGGCAAGATACTAAAAAGAACACCAACAAGGACATTGCAGTGACTGTAGATATCCCCCTGGTGGGATGGAGACACTACAGAATAGGTTCTAAACTTCATGGAAGGTAGAATAGTCTTTCAAGACATGCAGGTGGTGGTAAAAAAAAAAAAACTGTCATGGCGTACTTAACAGTAAGGGCTATGAGGTATGCTTTTGACTCACATAATTGAATGGAGCAACTTTCTGTTCTTTCTGAGTTTGGGAAAAAGAGAGAATGAAAGGTTTCAGTTAGTTAAGTGGTAAAGGGTGTGAACCAGAGAAACCTGTATGAGCAGGAAAGTTTGTAATCAAGAGAATTCATGGGTGTACAGGAGATCTATTTCCTAGTACTCACCATTCAAACGCACTCTTTACCCTTCACCTTGGAGGTATTTATCAAAGAAACAAATGGATTTTCATGGAAAATGGACAGAAAGGTCTTGTCTTGGATGCATCTATTGTTGCTGAGTAAAAATGACTGAGCCAGAAGTCAGAGAAAGAAATGGGGATAATTACACTAAATAGACATTCTTCTTTGATTACTACAAATTCTGGTGTATCAACAATGCATCTCTAAGTTGGGTGTGAGATGCCCTATGATTTCAGATTTCTATAAATATAGCTTTCTGTGCACTTGAGCTCTTTGAGAACTCCAGAGATACCAAAATTAATGCTTTAAACTAAAAAATCTTCACAACTGACGACTGAACTTGCCTGTGTTCTTTTGTAAGCATGAAATGTACTAAGTGCTGTGTCTGCTTTCTGTGTAACTACCTGATTCATACCTGGACCCCCACTGTCCTTCCCTACATTGTTTACTCTTCAGTTTGGAAGCCTCGTGATCTCTAAGAATGTTGTCCTGTAGACTTGATTCAAGTTTATGTATGATTTATTGTCCAGGTTTGTAAGGTTTGTTTCCACTAAAGCTCTCAGAGATGGCATGAGTTCTCTCTATGAGTAAAAAATTTCCACTCAAGTAGACAACTGGATATTTCATACTCAGGCACGAATGCCTACTATCAAGATTCTTCCAGTTTGGCAGTTGCAGATGTGTCCAACCCACAGCCCATGAGCCGTGTGCAGATTATGTGAAGACTTTTTGCCTATCTGCAGTGGCACAGACCTTTTTTCTTTGCTCATCAGCTTTTGTCAGTGTTTGCATATTTAATATGTGGCCCAAGGCAACTCTTCTTCTTCTGATGTACTCCAGAGAAGCCAAAAGGCTGGACATACTGATGAGCATTATTAAAGGTGAAGGATCAGTTAAGTAGCTTGTATGATGATGCATTTAAGCTCAATGCAAACACACATGCATACATCTAATTCTTAGGGTTATATGTGGCAGTAAGTGACCCATAGACACATCAAATACAATGGCTAAACAAATAGTACATACAGAAATTGTATTAAGATATGAGTGCCTTTCAGTCAGGGTCTAATCAGGAAAAGAGACTCAGTGTCAGTTTGTTAACAGAAAGAATTTAATATAAGGAATTGGTGAGCAGATACATATTAGGGAGCTGAAGAGGCAAAGGGGAACACTGTAGCCATACCCTTCAGGCCCCAGGGAATAAAAGGGCAATGTTGGGGTTATCAGGAGCTCAGGGAAGGGTCCTGGTATCTCAGCAGCATAGGGAGGGTTGGCTGCTCTGAGGCTGCAATTGGTGCCGGGGTGATTTGGACCAGGCCCTCTGCATGCTGGACTCAGCCATCTGAGGAGCAGGCACTGGCTAGCGGGGCTGGTGGCTCTAAGACAGCACAGTGAGGGTAGTTCTGGGAATATGGAAAGCACTGGAACCAACTGCCACCAGCTGGGATGAGCAACAGTTGCTACGGTAAGAATGATAGGAACCAGACTCAAAACAGAAAGAGCAACCCTCTGGTCATAGCCACTGCCTTTCAGCCTCCCTCTAGAGCCCCCCAGTGACAGAACCTAAAAGGAGCCAGCTGGCAAAGGACAATAGACCTAGGGGTCGGGGGGGTGTCCCAGATCAGTATGGCCCAGCAGGATGTAGGAAGGTAAATCAAGAGGTGAGAGACAAGAGCTTAATAACCCACACAGGATGTGCACACCCCTTCTTAATAACCCAAACAGGATGTGCACGCCCCTTCTTAATAACCCAAACAGGATGTGCACACCCCTTCTTAATAACCCACACAGGATGTGCACTCCCCTTCTTAATAACCCAAACAGGATGTGCACACCCCTTCTTAATAACCCAAACAGGATGTGCACGCCCCTTCTTAATAACCCACACAGGATGTGCACGCCCCTTCTTAATAACCCAAACAGGATGTGCACGCCCCTTCTTATCCCATCTAGAGGCACAGAGGGAAGTGGAAATAAATTAAGTTACTATGTTCTGTGTTATCACTTAAATTTGGAATGACCCTGGGGGACTTCTTAAATCAAGAGCTTAAATTTGTTTTGCCAATCCTGTGTTTTTCGGTCAGGTTTTTGTCTTTTATTGTTCCCTTAGTCATATCCCCAAAGTCTTTCTACAAATGGATGCCAGAAACTTTCTGAGCCCTAAATCAATAAGGTAAAATAATCATTCTGAGTATAAGGAAAGAATGATCAAACCAAGTCTTTTCTAATATTCTACACAATACCTAGCCCTGCTTTTTTGGGGGGGGAGAGGTAGTTATACACGTGGGAACAACAACTAGCAAGACCCGGGTGCTGACAGGAGGCTGAATTGCCCTTTAGAATTGTCTTTTCTGCCACCTCCCAGTACTTTACCACTTACCTCAAAGAAGACAAGATAATAGGCTCTTTTGTTTCCAGTGCCTATAATGTGCATTTCCAGGTTTGTTTTGGAGTACAGCTGTGAAATCTTCCAGCACTGACATAATTCTCTTCCTTCCAATTGTGAAGTGCTCTTTGAGCAATGTAATTGTTCCCCACTGCAATGCTTACAGCAGTGTGTCAGCATACCCATCACTTCTTCTTCTTCCAGTTCTGATTCTTTTAGTTCCCTGCTGTGTTAACACCCAGAATGAGTCCTTCCAGCTGTTGAAAGATGTCAGCATATTTATATGAACGACTTTATGTTTCCCAGGAAAATTTTGTGAAAGCAAAGAGACCTTGGCCAGTTCGCCTGTGATTCTATGGAGGTATGCCTGGGCTTGCATTTACATTTCTTTGGTGTTGATAACAGTATTAAACATTTCAAAGGGCATACATTAATATATGGTGTCATTTTATCTTAACTGACTTTGGGTCATATGCATTCCATTCAGTAGAGTATACATATTACTCAAAGTCTCTTTTGGAAATGAGAAAATTTATCTTATGCTAGATTCTTCCAAGAGAACTTTTAAGATAAATTTAATCCAATGTTTCTGGCCAGCGCAAATTCCCTGAACTTTTTCTGGTATTTCAAGTTTCTTTATGTCACCCTCGGTAGAGTGCTGTGGTATCACAGCACAGGAGCAAATTTTAGAACTCCCAGCAGCTTCACCCAGTTTAATAAACTTGTTTCCTATTCCCTCTGAATCTACAATCTTCTGTTTCAGTTCTCTACAAGTATCCTATTCTACGACAAGCAGATTCCAGGGTACTTCTCTCTAACATAGTGCAGAGTTTCCTCTAGCTCTCAAACACCACCCCAGGCCCACACCCTCTTATGCGTGTGCTTCTAATTTCTCCTAACGGTGATTCTTCTGGATCTCTTTCCTCTCCTCATGTAACAGGGGCCTCTTACCAGGTAATGTTATTTGTTCTATCTCAGAAGGTCATAGTGCTGAGTATACCTGTGATTTCAAAGTTAAATTATAGCACAAATGACCATGTACACTGAGGTGCAAACCCAGAAAAATTTTTAAAATAAAAGATGTTTTAACAAGTTAAAAATTCTATAATTTTAAAAATTATATATTAACCAATACTGATTTTTAATATATTGGTATACCTGAAAGATGATTTTATTTAAGATTTTTAAAAATACCTTTTTTAAAAAATAAAATCAATTTATATTAAAGCCAAATAAAAGTTTATATTGACATTTAAACATTTAAAAATACTAAGGAGAATAATTATCTATAGTATATATTTACATCTGTTAATCAGTTTCTTAGCCATTATCAGTCACAGGTATTTTTCTGAAGAATGTATTTATTTCAATATAATATTATATCCAATATTCAGTCTCTAAAGTTACACATTATAATAATAAATAAATAAATAATTAATAAACTTAGAACAGATAAATCAATTGACACTTCAGGTAGGTATGATAGTGAAGTCAGAGTACGTCTGCTAAATGTATAATTTTCTAAATCTTACTCTTAAAATTAAATATTAAGCCCAACAGTTTCAAATATTTATTTTTATCTCTATTGAGCACTTTTCTTCAATGAGTATTTCTCCAAGACAAAATTGGTTAAATAAATTATCTCTGATGCTTTTGAATGTTTCATCAAATAGAAACACTCTAAGATTGTAGACTTTCTCAATTTCAATTTTTTCTGATACAAGATATAAATATGTCAATATGGGGAAGGGTGAGAGGGAGGGGAGGGAGGGGGAGATGGGCAGGGGAGGGTGATTGGTGGGATTACACCTGCGGAGCATCTTACAAGGGTACATGTGAAACTTAGTAAATGTAGAATATAAATGTCTTAACACAATAACTAAGAAAATGCCAAGAAGGCTACGTTAACCAGTGTGATGAAAATGTGTCAAACGGTCTATAAAACCAGTGTATGGTGCCCCATGATCGCATTAATGTACACAGCTATGATTTAATAATAAAAAGAAAACATTTAAATTAGTCACAAACAAACAAACAACAACAACAACAAAAAGATATAAATATGTCCAATTAAAACAAGAGTCGAAGCCGGACACAGTGCTCATGTCTATAATCCTAGCACTCTGGGAGGCTGAGGTGGGTGAACTACCTTAGCTCAAGAGTTCGAGACCAACCTGAGCAAGAGAAAGACCCCCGTCTTTAAAACTAGCTGGGCATGGTGGTGGGTACCTATAGCTACTTGGGAGGCTGAGGCAAGAGAATCGCTTGAGCCCAAGTGTTTGAGGTTGCTGTGAACTATAATGCATACAGCACTCTACCGAGGATAACAAAATGAGATTCTGTCTCAAAAAAAAATAAATAAAAGTAAAAAAACAAGAGTTCCTTTAAATGATTTTTTAAACAAGTAAACATATTCCAAGCACAATTGTAGAACTTAAAAATTAAATCTTAACAAATAAATAAAAGACATATACAGTTGAATGGAAGAAATAAAACTAACCTATTGATGATTTGGTTATATACATAGACAATCCAAGGAATCTGAAAAAGAAAAGAAAAAATTCTCAGAACAAGTGATTTCAGCAGGGCTGCAGGTACAAGGTGAACACCTAAAAATCAATCACATTTTTAATTTACAAACAACACATATGTGGAAACCAAAGCTAAAGTACAAGTCTGTTTATAATTACTCCAAAGAAAAATGAAATATTTAGTTATAAATCTAAGAAAACTGCCAGGCACAGAGGCTTGCAGCTATAATCCTAGCACTCTGGGAGACCAAGGTGGGAGGATCCCTGGAGCTTAAGAGTTCAAAAAATTAGCTGGGTGCTGTGGCAGCTGAGTCCCAGCTACTCAGGAGGCTACAGCAAACTCCCTTGAACCCAGGAGTTTGAGGTTGCTGTGAGCTAAGCTGATGTCATAGCACTCTAGCCTGAGCAAAAGAATGAAACTGTCTCAAAAAACAAAACAAAATAAAACAAAAAAAACCTAAGAAAACATCTGTATGCTCAAAATTCCAGGAAAACTGATCACATAGTCAAAGAAAACATCTGTATGCTCAAAATCCCAAAAAGCTGATGGAAAACATACTACTGTCATGGACTGGAAGACTCAACATGGTGATGATGTCAGTCCTCTCCAAATTAATCTATAGGTTAATATAATTCCTATCAAATTCCCAGTAATATTTTTTTGTAGCCATACATAGTTTATTTTAATATTTATGTGGAAAGCCAAAGGACCCAGAATAATCAAGACAATTCAAAGAAGACTGAAGTGGGAAGAATCACTCCCTTGATGTTAAAGCTTATATAGAGCAGCGGTAATCAGGACAGTGTGATATAGCAGAGAGTCCAACACACAGATCAGGGGGAGAGAACAGAAAACTCAGAAATAGATCCATACAAATGTGCCCAACTGATTTTTGACAAGGTGTGAAAGTAGTTTAATGGAGGAAAGATCGTCTTTTCAACAAATGATGTTAGAGCAACTGACATCCATAGGAGAAAAGAAAAAGGTATTTCAACCTAAACTTTACACTTTATGTAGGAATTAACTCAAAGAGCTTAAATGTAAAAAATAAACTAGAAAACCTTTAAAAAAAAACAACTTAGTCTTTGAGACCTACGGGTGGGTAAAAAGTTCACATACTTGCCACATTAAGCATGATCAATAAAAAGCAAAAACCGATAAGTTGTACTTCAACAGAATTAAAATGTTCTACTCTTCCAAAGATCTACTTTAAAAACATGGAAAACAAGTTATAGACTGGAAGAAAATACTTGCAGACTACATATCTAACAAATTTTTTGTTTCTAGAATATGTAAGTATCCTCACAGTCAATAGTGAAAGAAAAAAGAGCCACAAGGAGATGTTACCACACTTTCATCAGAATGGCTATCATGAAAAATAATGACAACCCAGATAGTGGCAAGAATGAAAATAAAATGGATATGTTCACATTGCTGTTGGGAATGAACAATGGTATAATACAGCCACTTAGGAAATTAGTTTGGCAATTTCTTTTAAATCTAAACATGTAGTCAGGACATGACTGAGCCATTTCTGAATTCTTGGGAATTTATCCCAGAGAAATAAAAATGTTCACATAGAAACCTGTTCCTGAACATTCATCGTAGTATTATTCATATTTGCCAAACATTGGAAGCAAACCAAAAGTCTTTCAATGGGCAAAAGATTAAACAAACTATGGTATATTCAGTACAACTACTCAGTAACAAAAAGGAACCAACTATTGATATATGCAAGAATTTGAGTAGATCTCATTGAAATTACGTTGAACACAAAAAGCTGGTTTCTAAAGGTTATATACACTTTTTAATGGTCGCATAACAATCTACACAACTCTCAGAACAAAATTATAGTGTTGCTCGAGATGGGGATGGAAGTGAAAGAGTGAGTGCGGTCGTGTGATGAAGCAGCACAGGGAGCCCTGTGGTGCTGGAATAGTTCTGTATCTTGATTATAGTGGTGGTTACGTGAAGCTACACATGTATTAAAATTGCATAACTAGAACACACAAATGAGCATGTGTAAAACTAAAGAAGCTGGAATAAACTCTGTGGATTGTACTGACGTCAATTTCCTGGCTTTGATACTGTACCATAGTTATATAAGATGCTACCCTTGAGGGAAGATGCGTGAAGGGTACACAAAACATCAACATGTTTTTTGCCACTTCCTGTGGATCTATAATTATTTCAATATAAAACATTTTAAAAATTAAATCTTGCACACTGCTCAAGTTCTCATTCCTACCAGCAATGTTTGAATGATTCAGTTTCTCCTGCATCCTTACCAGCATCTGGTGTTGTCACTATTTTCTATTGTAGCCATTCTGATAGGTTCAATTCTTTTCTTGCTTTTGTAGGGACAAATTTCAATGTTTTCCTGTTCACATGCTTTATTTTTAAATACTTGCTTTTTCTTTTCTCTCTAAAAGTTGAAGTATTTTTGGCGCTCGATTGAATACTTTGCTACGGCTTCTCAACTGATTTTTAAAATAACCAAAATTAGAGAGCTTGATTACAAAAATTCAATACTACTCCAGGAAACTTAGGTTGATCTACAAAGTAGTTCTTCAAAGGATTAAACATTTCTAAACAGCAGTTGATAAAGCAGCAAAGAGAAAGATGTACTGCCATGCTGAAATATTTCGTTGTATTTAACATAAGCCTCATAACAGATTTTAATTCATTTAACTCTGGCTGAGTGACTACAAATTGAAAATTCTTAAAATCACAACATTTGTGCCAATTGGTAGAATATCACGTCTTATTTGGAAGCCTGATGAAGGAACATCAAAGCTTATTGCGGGGTCCCTCAAATCGATGATTGTTCCTGGAATTCATGTCAGATACCAAAAGCAACTGGGGCAACCTTAGAGTTTGTCATTCAAAAAATAGATTTAGCTTTATCAGATACGATTTTCCCAGGAAGCCCACCTTCAGGAAATGTCAGTGCATTCAACGGAAGAACCATGTTAACTTCATGAAAGATCTGCATTTTAACGTTTTCAGTGTAGAAGGGAAATGACCTAGTGTCTGTCATCACCTCTATATATTGTTGCTAAAATTGGTTTGGAACAACATCACCTCCCTGGTAACTGAATGTGGCAGTCACTTTCCCAAGTCTCATTAGTGAGGTTGATGAGGGCCATGATATATTCATGAGCTGATGCGAAGTGCATCTTTTCAACTAAGAAGGTGAAACTTGCTATAGCAACTGCCCCAGCTTAGGTAGCAAACATGTAAAGGAACTTTCATTACCCCTGGTCCTCTCTTGAACCTGACAAGTGTGATGTTCGGTGTTACCTGCCTTCACATAGGTGCCTACAAAGCTGTTAAGTGTTCTTCCAGGTCAAGAATTGAAGGAGTTTTGAGATATTTGCTTTATGAACCCAATCACTACTAACTGGAGATGTCAGAAATCTTGATACCAGTAAGATGGGGATGGAAGAACAATTCCCTGCATATGAATACTATAGGCATCAAACGGCAAGCTGCTGAGCCTGGAAAGGTGTGTGAGACTACTGAAGGATGCATTTTCTTATGGAAAAAGGCAGGTTAAAACTCAGGTTGATTATGCTCTGATGCTGGCAAAGTCTCTGCTATAAATATTCAAAACAGAAAAGAGCAAGTCACTTGAACACAATGAAGAACAGGTAAATTATACAAATACCCACACTTAATTCTCCAACGCTTCAAGGATGAAGAATTAGCTCATGTAATATTGAAGCCAAGGTCGTGTAATATCTTTGGCTAGAATAGTTTGTGCTGTGCCAACAAGATCATAATTCAGTATCATAATTAGTATCTCTTTGCAGAATAAATATTTGTCCCCCTCACTTTAGTCCAGAGTCAGGTAGTGCTTGATACCACCAATGAATAGTCCTGGCGAAGACTGGTCATCCCTCTGCATCAGCAACAGGCTTTAATTGCTGTTTTTAACCCAGCTGCTAGCTGCTGCTCATCTCTTAAATTATTCAGTGAGACGCCATTGAGCTCTAATGAAGAAGCTGACATTTTCCAAGGAGTGGCAAGGGTTTGATTCAACTGTGCCCTTTCCATACCTGGAAGAAACCTCCTTTGGTTTAAGAGCTGCAATTTATAATAATATTTACAATCAGTCTAGAGTTTTTAATGAATACACTATTTATAAAGAAAGCATTTTTTTTTTTTTTTTTGAGACAGAGTCTTACTCTGTTGCCCTCAGTAGAGTGCTATGATGTCACAGCTCACAGCAACCTCAAACTCGTGGGCTCAAGTGATTCTCTTGCCTCAGCCTCCCAAATAGCTGGGACTATAGGTGCCCCCCATAATGCCTGGCTATTTTTAGAGATGGGATCTCGTTCTGGCTCAGGCTGGCCTCAAACCTGGAGGCTCAGGCAATCCACCTGCCTCAGCGTCCCAGAGTGCTGGGATTACAGGCGTGCGATTTCCACCTCACCCGGCCCCAGGAAAGCATGTTTTCGGTACGCCCTTTCTCTGACCTTCTGTGACTCCGACAGTTCCATTTAATTCCATCTAAACACCTGTCTTGCTGGGCCCAGTCCCTTGCTGTGTTCCTACCTCCCACACCATTTCTGGCTTCCAGACTTCCTTTCAGAATTGCTTCTCCAGCCCAAGCCAGCGCCATCAAGCCGTTTATTTTCTGGTAAGTAGTCTTTTATTTCCTTTCTTGTATTTTATGCCCTAGGGCAGGCATCCTCAAACTGCGGCCCGCCGGCCACATGAAGTGGTGTGTATTGTATTTGTTCCTGTTTTATTTTTTACTTCAAAATAAGATATGTGTAGTATGCATAGGAATTTGTTCTTAGTTGTTTTTTTTTTTTTTTAACTATAGTCTGGCCCTCCAACGGTCTGAGGGACAGTGAACTGATCCCCTGTTGAAAAAGTTTGAGGACACCTGCCCTAGGGTCTAGGACACTCTCTAAGATGGTCTCTAAGAATTATCCCACCCTAATATTTTTCTTGAAAAATTTTAGTTCCAGATAGAATCAATTTCTATCCTAGTGTAATCTTCCCTGGAGTAATAAAAGGGAGGAACTCCCTTACTTACTTAATAAATATCTTATCTATAAAGTCACACATAGCCAGCACAAACCTCTTGTATTAAAATGTCCAGGTGCGTGCTTATGCACTGAATGAAGTGTGTTCTGGGTTTAAGTGTCATTGTCACAGCATTCTAGTTCCGCTGGAAGGCCTGCCTTTGACCCATCCTGCCCGTGTTGGTAGTTAGCCAAGCACATATTTCTGTACTCTGACCATAGATGTAAGAGCATCACCTTTTCCTAACCTGTCTGTAATCTGTCTATAAGGTTCAAGTAGCTCAAACCTGTGTGTGTGTTTAAGTCTCTAATGTCGCTCCTGTTTCTATTCACTATTCCCTACTCCTCTCACACCCAGTATCCCCATTAGAAAGACCCCCAGGGACTCTCATGGGCCAGCCTCTGTTTATAGTAACCAGTTTCAAAAACATCTGAAATAACAAAGATCCCCTACATGGTTGGATTAGTTGGAAGGGGGAGGAAGTGCGTTTGGTTTGGAGGTCTGATGTAACCAACCATTTGTGAGGACTGGTTCCTAGTCCTCTGTACCACATTCTAACGCTTTTGCCAGGTTCCTCCTGTCTGCCTTCCATCCATTTAGGGGGGGAGAAAAATCTCAAAAATGAGAGCTACTGAATAGCAAAGGCTGTGATAGTGACCATTTTCAAAAGGGATGATAGCAATTGTCAGATTGGCCACAAGTTAAGGATCTAGCTTTGGAGAAGATATTAGTAAATTATACCCTCTGAAATGGGCATTCTCACACATTTTTGAGAAAGTCTCCTCAGGATAAATTATGAACTGGAATCTGCTTTAAAATAATACAGTAAAGAATAAAAGAAGAAGCAGGATTGGATACAGGTTAATAATTGATGCAACTGGATGATTGGCACATGGGAATTCACACCATCCTTTCTACTTTTGTGTATGATTAAAAGTTTCAATAATAGAAATGTTTTAAGTCTCCCATGGAGATATCCACCTAGAAGATATTTTGTGAATGTGTTCCTGATAAAATAAGACTGTCAAAAATCTCAGGAAAATCCCAGGACTTTTCTCAGAGGAAAGGTATTGATTTAACATGTAGCTATTGAAAGGCAGGCTGTGTTCTTGTTGACTATTACCTGTCTGCCCCAAAGGAGGGCACGCATGGCAGACATTTGGGGAAACTGATAAAAGGATATCAAACTCCTGCTGCACACGAGCTGAGTTAGGAGTATACTTGCTCATAAATGCACAGAATATTTCTGGAAGGATTCACTAAAAGTTAGTGATACTTGCTTCTAGACAGGGAAGCCAGGTATCAGAGGAAAGGAATTGAGAGGCTACATTTTGAAAAGTTAAAATTAAATGATTAAACAAATAAACAAATCAAAGTGATGCTGCGGGATTGGATTTGTTACCACCTCTGATACTAGCCCAGGTAAAAGTGATCTCCTCAGTCTGCCTAAGATCAGGTTAATCAAATGCTGCGCCCCTACCCCATTGATTAGCAGTTGAGTAACAGACTATTCAACAGACTCAACTTGCTGAATCAATACATCAGGCACAGCTAAGACAGAACCAGTGACACTGCTGTACCCTGGCCTCAGAGGCACCATGGAGACCAAAAGCTTTCTTCCTGGTCTTCAAATGTGGCAGGAATATGTCTACAGCATACAGGAAGTTGCAAGCTTCTCAAAGCCGGTCTACACCCTCATCTGTCCAAGCAGACTTCTCAGAGAAATGACTTAGGAATGATGTAGAAGATAAACAAAGTGCAGGGCGTGAGTAGAAACAGAGGCATCCCTGCAGGGAGCAGGAAGGGGCCCATGACTTAGATGGGGTGGCATCTAAGTGGGGCAAGTGATTGCATTCGCAGGTGGATTTGCCATTAAGCTACTCTTACACCCCAGACAGTGGAGCTGCATGTGTGACAAAGCTCTTGATGTTTTTCACGCAAGGAGAACAATGTTCCTCTGGAAGAACAAGCTGGCACAGTTACTGCTAGTGGGTTGCCACAACATCCTTGTTTCAGAAGAAAACAGATAAACTGAAAGCCAGGGAAATCTGATGATGATTTTTGTTCTCAGGACACGCACATTGAAGATTATCACCCCAAATGTGGGAGCATTTTAAATGCTGGCATGCTGGTGGGACCTTCGAACTGCTGCTGGCGTGGGAGCAACTGTATACAAGCTATTTGCGTTAAACAAGTCCTTCGTGTTCTTTTACAAACAGGAAAACAACAGGGCACATTTACCTGTGGAGGTAAGAGAGATGGAATTCACCGCCAGTTATGAATGGACTTTAAAAGCAGCCAGAAACAAGCAAATGTACTACCAATTTCCAGACATTGTTTAAGACCTGTGCTTGTGTCACTGCTGAAGCATTTAGGATTTAGGCAGTGGGATTAAGTCAGAAAAGTGTGGAAAATTTCAAGTTGAAATATCACCTGCAGTCTTTCCAGGTCTCTGTACAAATACAGAAGCACGTCCTGTAATTAATTCTCTCTGCTTGGTCATTCTGCTCAATTTGTTGTGGTCTACTCCTGAGGCTATCCTGATTGTTAGATATGTAATGAAATGCAAAGCATTCTGAGGTACTGAGAACCTGCAAAGACTCCTTGACATCAACACACACTTGTTGAGGAAGACAACTCGGCAAAATCTATCAAAATTACAAACTTACAAGTGCAACCCTACCTTTGAGAATTTACCTTAAAGATATATATGTCCCAAAATCATTTACGTAAGAGGTAATCCACCATAATACTGTTTAGAATAGCAAAAGATTTTAAGCAATACTATCTCTGTAGCGGGCTGGTTAAAGAATGGTACCTCCATACATAAAATACTATAGCATCATGAAAGAATAAAGACTCTTTTTAAGTACTTTAAAATCTTGAAACTAAATTAAGTAGGGGGGAAAGGTTTGAGCAGTAGTTGTAAGCAGACTTCCATTTGTAAAATGGAGGAAAGTTGACAAGAACATGGCTTACATTTGCTTACACCCCTCCAGAGATTTTGCACTTATACAAAAGAAACTGAATGCTAGTGTCCTCCAGGGTGGAGAACTGAATGTCAGGAAGATTTTTCACCTACACTTTAAATTTTTCAGTTATGAATTATCCATTCAAAATTCTGACTTTTTAATCATGAACTACCTACTCCAAAAAATCTATTTTCAGTCAGACTTTGAAGTGGCTGTAAAATAGTATCAAATGCATAGTTGCCATGCTTCTAATGAATAATGATTTCCTGAATGTGCAATTAAATATGAACTTGGAGTTTCTGCTTTTAGCATTATGGCTATTAGAGATTTTTTTTTTTTTCTATTCAGAAGTTAATGAAAGATTTATAGAACTTTTTTTTTTTTTTTAACCAACCTGTCTCCTTCCACTGCCACCTGACTTTTTTTTTTTTTTTTTTTTTTTTTAATTTTTTTGGTGGGGGGTGGTTTTAACATTCCACCTCCGGCATATTAGGCCAGTGCCCTATTTATTTGACCCAAACGTTCCACCTACACCCTGTTAATTTTAAAACAACAGGAATAAATCT
>CAUYPK010008702.1:0-29816 GCA_963574355.1 Loris lydekkerianus | reverse complement strand
CTCCATTCTGTTACTGAGGGATTCTACTGTGTTTCTCAGATCTTTGAGGGATGCAACTTCTTGTCTCAATGTGTCAAAATCTTTGGTCATTTGGTCTTTGAATTTGTTGAATTCTTGAGATATCTTTTGGGTTACTACTTGGAGTTCTACTTCAATTTTATTTGCTATCCAGATTCTGAATTCAATTTCTGACATCTCAGTTATTTGTTTGTGCATGGGATCTTGTGCCATGTCTGCCCCATTGATCCTTGGGGGAGTTGATCTACTCTGATTATTCATATTGCCAGAGTTTTTCTGTTGGTTTTGCCTCATGATTGTTTTTCACCATTGCCTCTGGCCATCCTCAGAGTTGGGGAGGTGTCTTTCCAAGATTAGACCCCAGCGGAATTACTCTATTGTTGCTGGATCTTTGTAGGGAGTGACCCTGTGTAGTTCCTCTGGGGCTGCTCCAGCTACAGGGTTCTGGTTGTGGAAGCAGCTCTGGCGTGTGACACACCTGGATCCAGCAACTGGGTGGGAGGTGGTGTGCACGGATCTGGAAGTGCCTGGTCCCCAGGGACTTGGGCACAGAGAGCCCACGGCTCCAGCAGGCTCTGGCCAGGAGAATGGCTCTATGCAGAGGCAGGGAGGGCTCCAGAGGGCACGTAGCTACCAGAGTCCCTGGCTAGATGATCGGGTCAGTGTGGAGGCTGGGAGGACACAGAAGGGAGAACGCAGGGTTGCACAGCTCCCGCAGTTTCTGGTCAGGGAATGCGGAGGCCTGGTGGGTGCGGGTCACAGGTCAGGGTCGTTGCACAGCTCTTATGGAGGTCTGGGCAGTGCCAAACCCAGGAGTTTGAGGTTGCTATGAGCTGTGATATCACAGCACTCTACCCAAGGCAACAGCCCAAGGCTCACTCTGTTCCTAAGGATTAAGGCTATAAGGTAGCTCAGTCCCCGCCTTTAGGCTGCTCAGTCACTAGGTTATTTTGTCCCGCCCAATCCTTGCTCTGGGACCCTGAGGGCGGAGCTTGCCAGGGGAGTTTTCTCCCAGTGGCTTTCTGCGCCCAGCTCAGTGGCTCAGTCTGGGGCCCCAGACAATGCCCAAAGTTCTCTGCATTCCTGCTCAAGCTATCCCCAAGGCAGTTCAACTGAATGCCAAGTCCAAAAACACCAAAACAGTTCACAGGCAAGGCCTTTCTGGTTTGCAGTCTCACTGCTGCTTGTACTTACGGTTGCTGGTAGGATTACATCCATCGAACACACACAAACACTTGCCAGTTTTCCACTGTTTTCGTCCTCCTCTTGGGGTCCAGAAGTTCCTTGCTGACTCCCTGTATCCTCAAAGGTATGATTATAGGCAGATCCCACCAGCCAGAGATGCCTGGAGTCTTATCTCTCCAGACTCACTGTGCCCGGTTGCAGGGAAGCTGTTACTCAACCACCATCTTTAATCTGTCTCATATTAATTTGAAATTGAAAAAAAAAAAAAAAAAAAAAAAGACAAGCAGAGAAATTAGCTGGTGGTTGGGTGGTTGAAGAGAAATGGGAAGTCAATTAAAGATTTTCCAGTATTGAAATTATTAGACTAGGCACAGTGGCTCATGCCTGTAGTCCTAGCACTCTGGGATTCTGAGGCAAGTGAATTGCTTGAACTCAGGAGTTTGAGACCAGCCTGAGCGAGAGTGAGACCCCATCTCTATGAAAAATAGAAACAGTAGCCAGGCCTCATGGTGGATGCCTGTAGTCCCAGCTACTCATAAGGCTTAGAAAGGAGGATCACCAGTGCTCAGGAATTTGAGGTTGTTGTGAGCTATGATGCTACAGCAGTCTACATAGAGTAACAGAATGAGACCCTGCTTCAATAAAAAAATAAAAATAAAAGTTGGAAATTACTATAGTATGTTTGTGCACTGGTGGGAATGATTCAGCAGTGACAGAAATCTGATGAGGCTAAAAACACAATTTGCTGTAGCAAAGTCCTTGAGAGGCTACAAAGGATGGGATCCCTGGTACAAGTGGGGGAGGAAGTGGCCTTAGATAGAGCAGAGTATCCATTGTAATAGCAAGAGGCGTTTAGATGAAGACTGATGTACTGAATTAACAGTACCATCAGATGAAAGTTCTCTTCTGATTACTTCTATTTTTCTTCTGTTAAATTATTTTAATAGATTTAGGTGGTACAAGTGGTTTTTGTTACTTAGATGAACTGTACAGTGGTAAAGTCAGGGCTTTAGTGTACCCATCACTTGAAAAGTACAATTGTATGTGAAAAATAATTTGATTTCTCATCTCTTTTCTCCCTCCCCTCTTCTGGGTCTCCAAAGTCCATTATACCATCCTATATGACCATGTATACTCATTGGTTAGTTCCCAGTTATAAATGAGTACATGCAATATTTGTTTTTCCATTCCTCACATATATCACTTAGGATATTGGCCTCCAGTTCTGTCCAATCCAGGGGTGTATTGCCTAAGCTCAGGGGTTCAAGACCAACCTGAGTCAGATCAAGAACCCTATCTGTAAAAATAGCTGGGCATTGTGGTGGACACATGTAGTCCCAGCTACTTGGGAGGCTGAGGCAAGAGAATTGCTTGAGCCCAAAGAGTTTGAGGTTGCTGGGAGCTACAATACCATGTCATTTGTCACTGAGGGTGACAAAGTGAAACTCTGTCTCAAAAAAAAAAAAAAAAATGTTTAACAAAGCTGCAGGAATATAAGGATAACATTTGGGAAAAAGGTAGAAGTCACAAAGGATTCTGACATACTTGCAAAATGCTAGCCAGAGGACATAATGAAGAGTTTGCAGTGTCAGAGAAGGATAAGAGCTTGACTAGGGAAAATATCAAGCCTCATGGAGTTCATAAGGGGGAAATAACACTTCAAGTATGTGAAGACTGAGATAAACAGACATAGGTGCATATGTAACTTGATGAAATTAGAGTGGTTGGTCTCTTTTCAAATGGGGTTGGGTAAACAATGAAATCAAATTGTAGCTTCCTCTTAGGGTCTGATTTTTTCAGTTTGTTGTGAAAGGCAGAATAGTGGTTCCACTAGGAGCATGGAAGCTCTCTTGGTTCCCTTTCCTCTGCTGTGAGGGGTATGAAAGTGTAGGCAGAAGGTCACATCACATTTAATTAATATTGCTTTTACTAGCATCCCAAGGGGGGTTGCTTGGATTCCTAAAACGAAAGTTGTCTCAATTTATTATCTGATAAATTACTCATATGAAAAAATCATTACTCTTACAAACTTTTTATGTCATACTACAGTAAGTATGATATTGGATACACTCTAGGCTGCCGAATGATTAGCAGGGAGTCAGTGACCTCTCAGTGGCAAAGAGCATATTCCTTTGATCTTTTGAAATGAGAAAAAGGAAAAGTGTCAGTGAGATCAAAGAATACCAAAAAGTTATTTTGGTATAACAAATATGCCTCCTACACCCATGAAAAATGTCTATATCATTTAGCAAGTAATTCTTTTTGAGTATGCACTTTCCATAGGAGGTGAGGTTAATTCATACCTTGAAATAATTGCTCCTCTATAAAATGTAACATCCATGTGAATTAATGAAGTAAACATTGGATTTGACAGCCAAAGACTAAGTTCAAGCCCTACTTCAAGTGCTTACTTGACATATAAACTCTATGAAAATGACTGAACACCAAGTCCAATTTTCTGTAGTGCTCCCTGCCTCACAGGAGTGTCGTGAAGAACAAATAAAATAATGAGTGTGGAAGAGCTTTGTGAACTCTAGAGTGATATGCAAGTATAAACCATTGTTTTCATTTGTTCTGTGAAGGATATAGGAACACACAGCTTTGGAACATGAGGGACTTACTTTCAGGGAAGAAAAGCCTGAGTGGGACTCCTACTATGCATGGTCAGATGGAAGTTATGGGCAGGGACAGAGGTCACCAAGATGTGAGAGGGAAGCACAGAAGCTGTGATATGAGAAGATCAAAGGCTAATTTCTTCACCCTGCATTTTCCCAATGAAAGTAGTGAGGGTATTTGACCTGTAATCAATTGAACATTATTTTCTGTATTGCCCTTGGTATATCAGGCTTATGGTAAAGTATCTCAGTTTCAAAAATACAGAAAACGAATGAGGCCAGCATAACCTTCTTCCTAACACGTATTCTGATTTCCAAGGCTATTACAGTGACAATACAAGTCCCACATTGACCAAGTAGCAATACCTATAAAATCTGGAAGCTCCATGCTTTCCAGTGCCACCAAGTCTGGCCTCTGACTCATGATAATGAATCCAACAAGAAAACTAGGGAAAAGGACCCCCAGCCACAAGGCCTAGAAAGTAGGCATCTCGGTAACTTCAGACATGTTCCCTGTTTTATCATCTTCTCTTCTCCACACTGTTGCATTGTAAGTTAGCTATAGGCTTATTTCTAGCTGCATATCCTTTATTTAAGACATCCTAATCATCCACAAAACTGTTCAGTCTTGAAATTCAAACTCAAAGTATAATCTTAATATATGTACCTTTCCTTTGGTACCAATTTAAACCACCAAGCTCATATATCTAAACAGAGAAAGCAATAGAGGAATTAAGACAGAAGCCCTAAATTGATCCATAATAATAAATAATTGAAGCCAACATGTTGTTTGGTGGGGGTTGCTTCAATAGCATGTTACATAATTATATAATGATAATATACATAGCATACTAAGTGCCACATTCTTTGCCAAGATGTCAAGGGTTCCAAAATATTTGATCATTCTTACTCATGTTTAATGGATGGGAAAACTGAGGACTAGAGAAATTAAGTAGCCCAAATTTACACACCGAGGACGCTGGAATTTGTACCTGGACAATCTGGCTCTAGGGTCAAAGCACTTAATCTGTCAGAAAACTTTCTAGGGTGGCACCTGTAGCTCAGTAGTTAGGGTTCCAGCCACATACACCAGGGCTGGCAGGTTCGAACCCAGCCTGGGCCTACTAAACAACAATGACAGTGGCAACAAAAAAATAGCCAGGCATTGTAGCAGGTGCCTGTAGTCCCAGCTACTTGGGAGGCTGAGACAGGAGAATCTCTAAACCCAAGAGTTTGAGGTTGCTATGAGCTATGATTTCACCGTACTCTACCCAGGGAGACAGCTTGAGTCTCTGTCTCAAAAGAAAAAAGAAAAAAAAAAAGAAAAAAAACTTTCTAAAATCTCAGCTCTATTACCCTTCTCTCATCTCTGTAATTTTACATGCATTCAATAAGAAAACATAAAAGCCCATTACCTACTACTCTGCACATAATAGGCAATTGCTAAATAGTAGTCTATTTAATTATATAGAAATACATCTGAAAGATTAAGATATTTAAGCACTGTTTTCTTCTTAAATTGTCCTAGTGATGATTGCAAAGTCTGTAACTTCATTCCCACTGGCAATAACTTTTTCTAACTGGTGACTAGAGCAAGCTGACGTCATTGCTTAGTTCCCAAGGCTTTCAAGCCTATAAAACTCAGGTAGAACAAAACCAACACTATAGCTGCCGGTATCAGCTGCTTTCTCTCTCTGCAGATTCCCCTTTAGTACTTGAAGGTATATAATTCTTCCAAAACTAACAATACAAACCTGAGCTGAAAAGGTAAAAGGATGCTTCACACACATGGATTTTCTAAATAATTAGGTTAGGTTTTGTGTTAGAAGTGTCCTGATAAGCTAGCAAGGCCTGCAAGTGTGGACGGTCGGTGTTCTTAATCTCTCACCATCACTACCGTCTGCAAAGATGGGAAAAAGTACCATTTCAATACCACACCATTTCTAACTTCTTTGGTTAACTAGAAGCCAATGCTAGATCTTACTGCAGAATTACATGCTTTGTAAAAAGTGTGATTTTTATAGAAATCCTTAAAATGGTACCTCTCACTAGAAAATATCACCAAATACATATACTGTGACTTTTCACCAAACTGTGAACAAGAACCAAAGGAACTTCAAGGACTCTCACTTTCTTCATGGAAAAATCAAGGTCAATGGAGTTATTTGACTTATCCAACTTCAAACAAATTGTTATTTTTACTGGAAGATAATACCCTTAATATCGAAAAAGCAAGACTGACACTTCGAGTAACCTTTGGAGGTTCTGAGAACATCAGAAACAACTCAAGGTTAGTTTTATAAGTATTTTAGTTCCATGCTGTTTTTTCTCTTGATCATTTTCCCCCATTTTCCTGAATCGTATGCAATAAGCACTAGGCTTTTCCTTTGTGCACCATATTCTTGGCATAAACTAACACCAAATTTGTACTGCAGTTGAACACAGCTCCATTTGTCAGAAATAGAAAAAATGAATATGGAAAAGGTTTAGTTAAAAAGTATATCCATAGTCTTTGAGGAGGGAATAGACATCTTCACTGTAGACCTGGTTCTCAGTCTGCATGCTCTTTCCAATCTCAGAAAGCAAAATTTCCTATAAAGAATTTAGAATAGACATCTGGGTTCTTTCTTGGTTCATTCTTCAGCTTTCAATTTTGCAACCATGAAAACATATGTACATCAGTAACACTTAAAATAGTTTTTTGGAGCAAAAGTTTTAAGTGAATGCTCTAAGAATAATTTCTAAACAGTAAAATTGCTGTAAATATTAATCTGTGCCCTAGACACAATGAGTTTAATTTTAAAATGGACTTATTCTGCCCCAAAGATATCTTCTTTGCCACCGATCTTCCTTGCCACTTCCTTGATTTGACACTACCATCAGTCTTTTCTCTAATATAGACTAAGAAAAAGGGCTGTTATCTGCAGAACACCAGCATGATGAGGTAGGAGGAATATTTAAACAGAAAAAGAGAGCTGAGAGAAGAAAAGAAGCTTTCTCTAGCCTTTTTTTTTTCTTTTTTCCTTTTTCTTTTTTTTTGAGACAAAATCTCATTCAAAGTTTCACTCACTGAGGTTGAGTGTGGTGGCATCATAGCTCACAGCAACCTCAAACTCTTGGGCTCAAGTGATTCTCTTGCCTCAGCCTCCCCACTAGTTGGGACTACAGGCACCCACCACAACACCTGGCTATTTTTAGAGATGAGTCTTGCTCTTGCTCGGGCTGGTCTTGAACTCCTGAGCTCCTGAGCACCTTCCTCAGCCTTCCAGAGTGCTAGGATTATAGGCGTGAGCCACTGCACCTGGCCTCTCTATCCTTTTTTTTCATAATTAGTGTGAGGGTGATTCATTTGCCTGTCAAAGAGCATGATCTTAAAGGAGGATTTAAGCACCAGTCATGATCTGTGACAGGAAGGAGGTACTGTAGGATGGGGAGGCCCAACCAACCAAAGAGGGGTCACCCCTGGAAGGTTGTGCATTGAAGCAGCAGCCTGAAGGAAGGACATCAGCCAGGGAAGACAGGCTCCCCACAGTTCCCCCACAATCTGGCTTAGGACACCAGATTGTGTCAAGGAGAGGAAGGGGGAGATCACTAAGACACATTCTACTTAATTCCTAAATTATGCCAACCACCACAAAAATTTAAATAGTGTCAGGAGAGTGAGACCTGGAGTTAAGAAACCTGAGCTCCAGACCCACCTGTGACTCCAACTCTGTGTACCCTTGAGCCAGTAGCCTTACCTCTCTATGCCTCAATTTCTATTTTTGTAAAATAAAAAATGGATTATGTAAACTCTTATGTCCCTTTAAGAGCTAAAATCCTGCAACTCTATATAAAGCATACACTTGTTTTTTTAAAAATGAAATGATGCTTGAGTCATAGATAGGATAATGTAAAAGAAAACAATAGACCTACTTTTGCTTCACTTGTGGACAGGTAAGTCAGACAACAGAATGGGACTTTGAAAAAAGCTGGAGATAATCCAGACAAGACAGTAGTGCTGTTAGACTTGGATCTTGAACTCCAGTTTAAGAATGAGCAAGTCTGGCCTCAGCTGAGGGAAGGAGGAGAGGCAAGCCTCCCTCACTCTCTTCAGATTTTGTAAGGCTTCTGGGGTTTATACTGCCTCCTCTAAAAAACTTGTTCAAAAAGCATCACAGCCACACCGGGCCTGGTGGCTCACACTTGTAATTCCAGCACTCTGGGAGGCTGAGGCGGGTGGATCATCTGAGCTCAGAAATTTGAGTCTAGCCTGAGCAAGAGTGAGACCCTGTCTCTAAAAATAGCCAAGCATTGTGGTGGGTCCTGTAGTCGTAGCTACTTGGGAGGCAGAGGCAAAAGAATTGCTTGAGCCCAAGAGTTTGAGGTTGCTGTGAGCTGTGACACCACAGTACTCTACCTAGGGTGACAAGTAAGACTCTGTCTCAAAAAAAAAGAAAAGAAAAAGTATCACAACTGTCAGTTGCCCAGCAGCTTGGTAAAAAGCTGCTGCCCTTTGAAAACTAGATCATGAAAATTATGGTCTCAGAGCACCAAAACATAGCCAACAGGAGAGCAAGTAGTTTGGGTTAGTGAAAAAAGTGCAGTTAACAGGACAACAACAATAACCAAACCAATATTCAAGGCTCAGATTTGTGTGACCTCAAACAAATGACTTATTTAGGCTAAGAAGAACCTTAATTTCTTTTCTCCTGTAAAAATCTGTAGTCTAAATCTAACCACTGATATCTTATTACAATAAGGGGAAAATAACCTGTTTGGTCTCTCTCTCTCCCTCTTCAAGGACATTTTATATCTCTGTTTTATTATTCCAAAAGCACTTACTATGTGCCCAGCATGACTTAAGATGTTGAATAGAGATTTTGAAAAGAAACACAAGATATGTGACCACAAATTCCAAATGGAGATAAAAGTCATAAACACTCAAGAAATCAAGAAACCAAATGATGGATGCACATTTCAATGTTTTATGGGGGTACTTTTTTTTTCTAATTCTTGACAGGAATGTGTAACAAAGAGAATGGAGGAAACTCTCCTACTCAATCAAACTTCGCTAGTGGCATATTTTCAGCTTAGAGGTTTATCTGTAAATCAGAAGGTGCAGATGGCTGTGTTTTCCATGTTCCTCATTTTCTATGTCCTGACACTGATTGGGAACATCCTCATTGTCATAACTATTATCTATGACCGCCAGCTCCACACCCCCATGTATTTCTTCCTCAGTAACCTGTCATTCATTGATGTCTGCCACTCCACTGTCACTGTCCCCAAGATGCTGATAGACACCTGGTCAGAGAAAAAGCTCATCTCTTTTGGTGCCTGTGTGACCCAGATGTTCTTCCTGCACCTCTTCGCCTGCACAGAGATCTTCCTCCTCACTGTCATGGCCTATGATCGGTATGTGGCCATTTGTAAACCCCTGCAGTACATGACAGTGATGAACTGGAAGGTGTGTGTGCTGCTGGCGATGGCCCTCTGGACAGGGGGGACCATTCACTCCTTAGCTCTGACCTCCCTCACCCTCAAGCTGCCCTACTGTGGTCCTGATGAGATCGACAACTTCTTCTGTGATGTACCTCAGGTGATCAAACTGGCCTGCACTGACACCCACGTCATTGAGATCCTCATTATCTCCAACAGTGGGCTTATCTCTGTGGTCTGTTTTGTGGTCCTTGTGGTGTCCTATGCAGTCATCCTGGTGAGTCTGAGGCAGCAGATCTCTGAGGGCAGGCGAAAGGCCCTGTCCACCTGTGCAGCCCACCTCACCGTCGTCACGCTATTCCTGGGACACTGCATCTTCATCTATTCTCGCCCATCCACCAGCCTCCCAGAAGACAAGGTGGTATCCGTGTTCTTCACTGCTGTCACCCCACTACTGAACCCCATTATCTATACCCTGAGAAATGAAGACATGAAGAGTGCCTTGAACAAGTTAGTCGGGAGGAAGAATAGGAAAGAAGAAAAATGAAAAAGTCTAAGTCCTTATGATGTTTGGCACTCCAAATCAAAGAAATGCCTTGCAAAGAGTAAGTTGTATGCCATGTTAGATGCCATATATACCAGAGTGTGTGACTTATGAAATCATCCTTGGCCCAGTATCTGACAACCACAGTGATAGCTATGATCTTTTATATGCTAGAAATTGTTCTAGGCACTATGCACCTACTTAATTCTCACAACAACCTTGGGAGGTAAATATTATTATGCTTGTTTATACATGAAGAAACTAAAGCTCACAGAGAGCAAATGGCATGTCCAAAGTCACTCAGCTGGGCAAAGATGCAAATAGAATGTAACCCCGAGGTCCACAAGACAAACTCACGCTATTTCCATTATGTCATGCTGCTTCCCCTTGCTTTCCTGTTAGGGTGATAACCAAGGTCTCAACAAACCATTAGATTTCTGGGCAGCCCTTGCCCACGTCATTCACTCAGATGCTTGCATAAACAGGTTGGCAAACACTAGTGAATCAGATTGAGTGAGTTTGCATATGAGTTTGATGAATGAGAAAGAAGACTTTGAAACATTGAAGTTATTGATACTCTCAAGTCTCCAAGCCAAAGCCTTCTATCAGAGCCATGAAATAGGGATGTCTTCTTATTCATTCATTCATTTGATAAACATTTGCTGAGCACCTATTTTGTGCTAAGTACTAAGTTTATAGACATACCATATATACTCGAGTATAAGATGAGTTTTTTCAGCATAAAATTTGTGTCAAGTTCGGGTTTTTTGGCATAAATTTTGTGCCAGAAAAACTCAGCTTATACTCAAGTATATACGGTATGTATGCAGTTCTGTCTGTAGTTTTGTTTTTCTGGATGAAACAATAGTTTTAAATTCCTAGAGTTTAGAGTCCAGTAAAAATAGAGAACAATAATGTGAACAAATAAATTTTAATTATAGCTTGTTATAAAAGCTATAAAACAGTGGTTCTCAACCTTCCTAATGCCATGGCCCTTTAATACAGTTCCTGTGGGTCACAACCTGCAGGTTGAGAACCGCTGGATAAAAGATTAGAGCCAGGTGCTATTAGAGAATGTGGAAGCAACTTGTCTTTAGATTCAGTGGTCAAGGAGGGCCTCTGTGAGGAAATTACATTTAAGCTAAGATGGTAAATATGAAAAGGAGCTAACCATGAGAAAAAAGAGGTGATGGACATTCTAGCCCATCCAAATGGTGGGTGAAAAGACCCTATGTTGGGAAGGATGTTGGCTTGTTCCAGGAAGTTAATGATCAGTGTGATTACCACTCACTGTAAGGTGGAGAGTGGCAAGGGAATGATATTGGAGAAGTAAAAAGAATCCTTCCATGTTCTCTCAAGCAGTTTGGAATCTTTTTCAGTAAAATGAGAAGCCACCAGAATGGTTTAAGCTTCGAAGTGGCATGAAATTATTTAGGTTTCAATACAGTTATTTTTGTTACTATGTAGAGAATTCATTCAACTAAGAATTTAGTACTAAATATTTAATAGCCAGCCAATATTGCTATAAGAGCTGGTAGAAAAGAGGAACTTGAGTAAAACATGGTCTATGATCCAACAGCGTGAATCTATTACAGCAGAGTGGCAAGGGCTGAGCAGACTGGGACAACAGAAGATACAAAGAGCATATTCCAGACAATGGTATCTCATATTCATATATATAAAAGTGTGTGGCACCTTGGGAATCAATAATTCATTCTGACCCCATCAATGAGAAAGGCATGTTTAAATGCAGCTGGGATTCCCAGGCAATCAGTGGGAATGTGATCAACAAGCCTAAGATGAGTACTGTTTCTGCTGCAATACTCATATCATATTATACTGTTTTGTTTTGTTTTTGAGACAGAATCTCACTTTGTCACTCTGGGTGAAGTGCCATGGTGTCACAGCAACCTTGAACTCTTGAGCTCAAGTGATGCTCTTGCCTCAGCCTCCCAAGGAGCTGAAGCAACAAACACCCACGACGATGCCTGACTAGTTTTTCTGTTTCTAATAGAGATGGTCTTGCTCTTGCTTAGACTGGCCTTGAACTCCTGAGCTCAGGCAATCCACCTGCCTCAGCCTCCCAGAGTGCTTAGGTTTATAGATGTGAGCCAGCATGCCTGTCCCTCATCTCATAGTTTGTTTTTTTTTTGCAATTTTTGGAAAGGGCCGGGTTTGAACCCACCACCTCCGGTATATGGGGCCAGAGCCCTACTCCTTTGAGCCACAGGTGCCACCCCCTTATCTCAAACTTTTTAAGAGGAAAATTTTTATTTTTTCCAGGAAATGTGTTGGGAAGGAAATTCAAGTGATACAGCCATTTCAGTGATAGAGGCATGATTATGAAGGCATTCTGTAGGGTTTTCCAGGTGTCATAAGTCAACTTCCAACAAAGTTAATAATTAATAGAGGAGTCTGTTTCTCCAAGATTACTCTTTGGATAGTATAAAGCTATATTTATTTAGACTGGTTAGTGGAGAATTATAAAGTTTGTATAAAATAAATGTTCTTTTATTATAAGCAATGACAGACAAGAGAAATAGTTTTCTAAAGAGCATGGATGGAATGGCTTTGTGCAAGAATCAGCTGCACAAAGGAACACATGCAATGTGACAGACAAAATGATGTTCATGACAATCACTAAGATTGTAGCTGGAGAAACTATAACAAGTCAATGATGTCGTGTTTGCTTACTTTTTTCATAGTAGCAAAATTTCTAACACTACCCATTTACAAGCACGTTAACTTTCACAACTCTCTGGGGAGGTAAAATAAAACATTTATTCTCTATTTCACAGAAAAGGCTTTTCAGACTCAGAAATAAGACAAAAATATTTAGTAATTATTTAGTTATTCATTAAGTAGAAAGTAAAAAATAAATGAAAACATCTCGACTCTTGGTCCTGTGGTTGATTTAAAGAGGATAGTGGTATCATTACAGATGATGTAAAATAGTTTTACACTGTAAATTGCACATGAACTTTGTAGACACCCTGTGTATATATATGTGCATATATAGTGTATGTAAATTTGTTCAGAAGATTTGTATTCAACACTTGAATTTCTCAGACTGTCCCATCTTCTATATAATAGAGTAATACACATATTGCTATAATACAAATAAACAAATGAAGAGTTGGAAATTTATTTCTGCCTTAAGATACTAATAGGTATGAATACCTGTGCAAATAAAAGGACAGAAAGTAAGGGTATAATTAGATTATTTTTCTAGCTACCTATTTCTAACTGTTATTTTTCTGTTCACTAACATGTTTATAGTAGTGATATCTCAAAATAGCTGGGCATGTGGCAGGTGCCTGTAGTCCCCTATTTGGGAGACTGAAGCAAGAAAATCACTTAAATCCAAGAGTTGGAGGTTGCTGTGAGCAGTGACACTACAGCACTCTACTGAGAGCAACATAGTGAGACTCTGTCTCAAAAAAAAAAAAAAAGAAAAGAAACACAGAATCCCACACTCCAGTCAAGACTTTATCAAAATTTGCACAGTAAAAAGATCCCCTGATGATTTGTATACACACTGTATTTGAGAAATGCTCTTCTAGACCACCAGGTGTTGTGGGATGAAAAGAATCAATGTGGCCGGGCACAGTGGTTCACACCTGTAATCCTAATACTCTGGGAGGCCAAGGTGAGTGGACTGCTTAAGCTCAGGAGTTCAAGACCAACCTGAGCAAGATCAAGACTCCTGTCTCTACTAAAAATAGGAAAAATAAGCCAGGTATTGTTGTCCCAGCAACTCAGGAGACTGAAGCAAGAGGATGACTGGAACCCAAGAGTTTGAAGTTGCTATGAGCTGTGACACTAAAGCACTCTACCCAGGGTGACATACTGAGACTTTGTCTCAAAAAAAAAAAAAAAAGAATCAATGTTAGAAGATGTAGATGGTGAGAATGACTTGGAATCTATAATAGTTAGCCAGGCTCGGGAGCTCAAAAGGAAAATAATGACCACAGCCTCGTGTCACGTACTAGCACGAGAGAAGGACCTCTCAGACCCGGCACAAGGAGGGAGAGTTGACCTGAATGGAAATGTGGGAAATGAGGAGGAGGGACACACACAAGAACAAAACACACACTAGACAAGATATAGGATGGCGTTGGGAGGACCGACACAACTGATGGCTGCAGCCAGCACCTGAACCGTTGAGACAGCTTTATTTATACAGTGTCTTAACACGGCTGCATAAACCTTAACATATGAGGTAGAGATCATCCTTAAAGAGGAAAAACTGTAATTGCCAACAATAAGTATGCATGGGCTACGTGACTTCTGACAGGTGGAAAGAATGTTGTTAGAGGAGGAGAAGTGGTTGGGGGTCGCTCCCTGAGCATTCCCCAGGCTGTGGGGGCTCTGCCATCCACAGCCTGCTCCCCACAGCCTGGGGCTAGATGAGTCACTAGTGCTTTATACTAGCAGGATATTTCAGATACCCGCAGTTATTTCTTTATTCTCTAACATCCTTGGGTCCCTGTTACTATCTAAGGCACAAAGTTATAAGAGTCAAATATTGTAACATTCATGGAGATGTATTTATTTCCAAAAAAAGAATTCCCCCAGCTTTATACAGATCATGGATAAGAGAATACACTTCTCACTATCATTAAATAAAATTTTAAGTTTCCAATCTAGTCATTAAAACACACCACAATTTTCATTTCCCCTCCCAGGCATATAGCCCTTATCATATTCTGTTCATTCTCTTCTTCTCATAATTAATCCACACCTGTTGGCTTTCAAGTTTCTTCTGTAACTTTGCTGAGTCCTTTTCTCTCTCTCCAGTGAAAATTTCCAGTTTCACTAGCACATCAAATGTTAAAAGAATAATAAAAAGATTATATAATTTGTTCTGAAAACAGAAGAGGAAGAAACATTTACTAACTCGTTTTATGAAGTCAACATTACTGATACCAAACTGAGATAAGACATTACAAGAATCATTGATATATATATCAAAATATCACATGGACCCCAAAACTATGTACAACTATGATATATCAATAAAAAATACAAAAATATAAGAAAAAACTCAAATCTATAATCCCCATGAACATAGGTTCAAATATGCTTAACAAAATACTAGCAAATTAAATTCAGCAATATGTGAAAAGGACAATCCATTATAACTAAGTGAAATTTATTCCAACAAAGAGGGGTGGGTTAACTTTAGAAAGCCAATCAATATAATTCACCATAGGTGTTAGAATGCTTGTGCTACTATAACAAAATATCACAGACTGGGTAAACTATAAGCAATGGAAATGTATTTCTCATAGTTCTGAAAATGGGGAAGTCCAAGATCAAGATGCTGGCAAGTTCAGTGTCCAATAGGGCTGCTCTCTCTGCTTCCAAGAGGGTAACTTGTTGCTGTATCTTCTCATGCGGAGGAACACTGTGTCTTCATATGGTGGAAGGGACAGAGGGCAAGAGGGGTAAACTCTCTCCCTTAAGCCCTTTTATTAGAGCAACTAATTCCATTCATGAGGGTAGAAACCTCATAACCCAATCACCTCCTAAAGACCATACTTCTTAATAGTGTTGCATTGGAGATTACATTTCAACATGAATTTTGGAGGGAATGAAAACATTCAAACCATAGTGCCACTTTAACAGAATTTAGGAGAAAAAGCATGTGATTATCTCAACAGATGCAGAAAAATCATTTACCATATGTAGAAAAAAAACATTTAATGAGTTCCAAACCCATTTATGTTAAAAATTCTCAGCAAACTATATACAGAAAGAAATTTCCTCATGTTTATAAAAGGCATCAAGGAAAACCCTACAGCTAACTTTATCTTTTTTTTTTTTTTAATTAACTCATAGCTGTGTACATTAATGCAATTATGGGGTACAATGTGCTGGTTTTATATACAATTTGAAACACTTTCATCAAACTGGTTAACATAGCCTTCACCACATTGTCTTAGTTATTGTGTTAAGATATTTATATTCTACCCTTAGTAGATTTACCACACCTATGGTGCATTTTACAAGGGTACATATTAAATCTAACATTATCTTCTTACGAAAGACTGAAAGCTTTCTTCTTCAATCAGGAACAAATATTTACAAAATATTGTCTACATGTTGACCTCTTCTTTCTAAAATTTTGTGCTGAATATTTTATAAATAAAGGTCATTTAGCTACAATTTCCCATTTTTCCTATAAATAGTGACTTTATGGGTAACCTTTGGGACACCTTACATATATAAATGAATTACATTATTTCATACTATCAATTGAAATTGAAAAAAAATAGCATTAAAAACATGGAATGGTTAGAAAAAAATTAATAAAATATGTATTATCACAGATGAAAATTACTCACATTGCTGGGAAAAATTAAATTAAAGAAGACCTAAATAAAGAAATATTCCATTCCAGGGTGGTGCCTGTGGCTCAAGGAGTAGGGCACCAGCCCCATATACCGGAGGTGGCGGTTTCAAACCTAGCCCCAGCCAAAAATTGCAAAAAAAAAAAGAAAGAAAGAAATATTCCATTCCATGGATTGGGAGGTTGAATATGTTAAAGATGTTCATTCTTTCCCAAATTGATCTACAGAGTCAATTCAATCCCAATTTAAGTTTCAGCATTTTTCTTTATAAAAGTAGGCATGTTTTTTCTAAAATGTATGTGAAAATGCAAAGGATCTGAGATAGGAAAACAATTTTGAAAAAGAATATTAAGGGCTCATACTACACAATTTCAATACTTAACGATAAAGCTAAAATAACCAAGGCACATAATATTAATGAATGGAACAAAGTTAAGAATCAAAAAAACAATTCAAATGTAAAGCATCCTTTATTTTCAACATACATGCCAAGATAATTCAATGGGGAAAGAATAATCTTTTCAAATGGTACTTGATCTACCAGATAGATGAAAAAATAAATCTCAAACTTTATCCTACACCATATGAGATATATAAAGTAAATTCAAAATGATCATAGGCATAGGCACGGTGGTTCACACTTGTAATTTCAGCACTATGGGACACTGAGATAAGAGGATCCCTTGAAGACAGGAGTTCAAGGCCAGCCTGAAGAACATAGCAAGATTCCAATTTTACAAAAAAAAAAAAAAAAAAAAAGAATTAAAATAAATAATTAGGGCAGCTCCCAAAGCTTACTGGATAGGGCACCAGCCAAATACACCAAGGCTGGCAGGTTCAATCCTGGCTGAGGCCAGCTAAAACAACAATGACAACTGCAACAACAACAAAAAAAATAGCCAGGCATTCTGGCGGGTACATGTAGTCCAAGCTACTTGGGAGGCTGAGGCAGGAGAATTGTGTAAGCCCAAGGGTTTGAAGTTGCTGTGAGCTGTGACACCATAGCACTCTACCCAGGGAGACAGCTTGAGACTCTGTCTCAAATAAATAAATAAATAATTACCTGGGCCTGGTGACATGCACCTCTAGTCCTACCTACTTGGGAACCTTGGTAGGTTAGGGTGGAGGATCCCTTGAACCCAGGAGTTAGATGTTACAATGAGCTATGATCAGGCCACTGCACTCCAGCCTGGAAGAGAGAGTGTGGCCCTGTCTCTAAAAAATAAGTAATTTTTTTTTTGTATGGGTGATAGATAGTTCGTTGGAATATATTCAGATCTTTTATCCTTCAGGAGGAGGATAAAAAAGTTTATCCTTTTTTCCTGTATTATCCACACACCTAAACTTCGATGCCTTTTAGAAATGTGAAAAATAAGTAATTTTTAAAATTTGAAAAACAAAGTGGTCTAAAATCATGTTCAAATAATGATACAGAAAGTAGAGAGGCCACACGTAGTGGCTCATCCCTATAATCTCAGTGCAGTGACAGGCTGAGGAAAAAGTATCACTTGAGGCCAGAAGTTTGAGACCATCCTGGGCAACATGGCAAGATTCCATCTCCACAAAAAAATGTAAAAATTAGCCTTGCTCTGGTGATAGAGCAAGACTTTTCTCTAACAACAACAGAAAAGATATATTTTTGAAGTTAATCATACACTTAGAATTTAAAGCTAAAACTATAAAATTTTTAGAAGAAAACAGAAGAAAATCTTTGAGGCTTATGGTAGGCAAAGATTTCTTAGGACATAAAAGCATCAATCATAAAAATTAAAAATTGATAAATCACACACAATCAAAATTTAAAATTTCTGCTCTTTAAATTGTACCATTAAGAAAATAAAAAAATAAAAAAAAAAATCTTGAAGTGTCTTACAAAGTTAGATGTAAAGGTACATTTAGCATGTGATCCAACAACTATACCCTTAGGTATTTATCCAAGAAAAAATGGAAAGTTACCCAAAATAAGCTATACATAAATGTTTGTGGCTCCTTTATTCATAATTATCAAAAACTGGAAGCACCCAAATGGTCATCAAGGAATGAAAGAGTAAAAACATTGTGTTATACCCATACAATGACATATTACTCAACAACAAAAAGGAACACATTATTTATACCCACAAAACCATGGACTAATCTCAGAAACACCACACAGAACAAAAGAAGCCAGACGCAGAAGAGAATATATATTCAATTTGTATGAAACTCCAAGAAAGACAAATCTTATTTACAATGAAAAAAAATCAGATTCTTGAATGCTTGGGTGGAAAAAGAGGGATAATCTAGGAAGGCGCTAAATAAAAATTTTTGAAGAAGTGAACATGTTCTGTATCATGCTTGGAGATGTGGTTATATGGTGTATGTATCTTTGTCACTTATCAAACTATACAATTAGAATTACTGCCTCCTATGTAATGCAAATTTTACCTTAATAAAGTTAATTTTTAAAGTAATTTGTTTATAAAGTATTTTTATTTCTGTCTTTTTGGGAGATAGAGTCTCACCATGCTCCCCTTGGTAGAGTGCTATGGCGTCACAGCTCACAGCAACCCGAAACTTTTGGGCTTAAGTGACTCTCCTGCCTCATCCTCCCAAGTAGCCAGGACGAAAGGTGCCCACCACAACACCCAGCCTTCTTTTTGTTGCAGTTGTAATTGTAGTTTAGCTGGCTGGGGCTGGGTTCAAACTTGCCAACCTGGGTGTATGTGGCTGGCGCCATAACCACTGTGCTACAGGCACTGAGCCTATAAAGTTGTTTTTTTTTTTTTTATTAAATCATAGCTATATATATACGTTAATGGAATCATGGTGTACAATGTGCTGATTTTATATACAATTTGAAATATTTTCATCAAACTGGTTAACATAGCCTTCACTGCATTTTCTTAGTTATTGTGTTATGACGTTTATTCACACTTACTAAGTTATTCACATTTACTAAGTTATTTCACACTTAGTAAATTTAACATGTACCCTTGTAAGATGCACCGTAGGTGGGTCCCAGTGTTTTTTAATTATTTATACATAGCCACCTTGATTTTGTCAAAAGTACTACAAAAAACATATGATAATAAGAGAATCATACTCAAAAGCAACGAAGTTTAATTCAATATAAATAAGTAAAGGCTTATTAATACAACTTAAAAATATTTTTGAAAGTAAGACCAAAACCACTATAATTTATAAAACACAGGTATTGCCACAGAACAGCATGAATCAAATGTATGGCAGCTCACAGCGGTGCCCATTCCTGAGACTGAGACTGCGCTGAGTTCCCCAAATTGTAATATTTCACTGGTCAAACAGAAGCCTTCTTCAAACTTTCCTGGGTTCTTTTTCCTTCCATGTTTTACAATAACCTTTTCCTTAATTCTTAATAATTCCCTGTCTCTAAGCAGAAGTCTAACCTGCTTCAGGACATTTTACAGAACAATTTTGACTTCACTTTTGCTCTCTCGCTAAGAATGTGGCCACAGTTACATCTGCAATCCCAGTTCCTATTGTGTGCAAGATTTCATGAAAAACCCTTGTCTCCGCCTGAGCTGCTTCATGGCACTTTTTACCTCCTGATTCCTTAAGGTATAAATGAGAGGATTCAGCAAAGGGGTAACCACTGTGTAGAAGACAGAGATCACCTTGTCCATGGAGAAGCTAGTGTCTGGCCGAGTGTAGATGAAGATACATGGCCCAAAGAAGAGAGCAACCACCATAAAGTGGGCTGAGCAGGTAGACAGGGCTTTCCGGCGCCCTTCAGCTGACTGCTTTCGAAGAGAAACCAGGATAACCATATAGGAGGTAACCAAAGCCAAGAAACAAGTGAGGGAGATGGTTCCACTATTGGACACAATCAGCACTCCCGTGAGGTGCGTATCCATGCAGGCCAGCTTGATGACAGGAGGCACATCACAGAAGTAGCTATTAATAATGTTGGGGCCACAGTAAGGTAGACGAATGGTCAAGAAGGTCTGCACTAGCGAGTGAACAGTAGCCCCGATCCAAAGAGCAAAGACAAGCTGTACGCAGACTCTCCTGTTCATCACATTGGGGTAGTGTAATGGAGTACAGATAGCTGCATATCGATCATAAGCCATGATAGTCAACAGAAAGATCTCAGCGCAGGCAAAAAGATGTAGAAAGAAGAGCTGTGCAATGCAGTTGTCAAAGGGAATGGTCTTTCTCTCTGAAAGCAAATCCTTCAGCATCTTGGGCACAGTGACAGATGAGTGGCAGATGTCAATGAAGGACAGATTGCTCAGGAAGAAATACATGGGGGTATGGAGACATGGAGTAAAGATTATGGTAATGACAATGAGCATGTTCCCCAAAAGGATTAGCACATAAGTCACTGAGAAAGCATTGAAAAACAGTATCTCCAACACCCAGTTATTAGTGAGTCCCAAGAAAACAAATTCAGTCACTCTTGTTCGGTTGAAAGTGCCCATGCCATCAGCTTTGGGGGAAGCTGAGAGGGGGAAATGAAAGCTAACTCAGCTTTAATATTATAGGAATTAAGCTAATGGAAGTGATTTTGTATTTCTATCTGAATTGCTTATTTATTGTCAGAGAATATAGACTATAAACCAGTTAAATAATAATTGTTAGCATTGCATATTAGGAGCCATGCCAGAGACTTCCTGTACAGCATTCTGTTTAACCACAGCCACACCATGGCACAGGCATCATTGTTTTTGTCTGTCGTGTGAGATTAGTGAGCTTTGCTGAGCATAAATAAATTGTTCAAAACACCCATTACTAGTTGGCACTTTCAACTAATCCACTGATAACATCAAATTAATATTCTAAAATACACACCTGTAATCCTAACACTCTGGTAGGCCAAGGTAGGAGAACTACTTGAGCTCAAAAAGAGTTTGAGACCAGCCTGAGCAAGAGAGAAACCCTGTCACTAGAAAAAAAAAATAGAAAAATTAGCTGGTGTGGTCATGGTGGTTCATATGTGCAGTCCCAGCTGCTCGGGAGGGACGCTGAGGCAGGAGGATCACCTGAGCTATGACAATGCCACTGCATTCTAGCCAGGGTGACATGACAGAGGGAGACTCTGTCTCAAAAAAAGAAAAGAAAATTTTCCTAACACAATCTTTTATAATCTTTAACTATAAAAGAAAGTAAAATATTTATTTTTGTTCCCCATTAAATTAAAATTTTATTAAAAAGTAATAACCACACACAAATTATCTCTTGCAGCACTTAGCAGATGCCTTGTACACCATACATATATACATATGTATATTTTTTAAGTGAACTTCTTAGGTAGCCTGAAAACAAATCCAATCCTTCCTTCACACTGGAGCTAACAAGTTACTTAAGAAACTTAATTCTTTAAATTGTTTGATTATGACCCCTAGGAGATAGTTACAAAATCCTTTACTTCCTGATTTCCCCATTTCAGCCTGGAGAATTTTTGCTGTTTCATCAGCAATACCCAAACCCTACCTTTCTCTGCCTCTTCTATTTCCACCTAAACTCTCTTAAAGAACAACAGTTTCAACTGTTGGCAAAGACAAACTTAGAGAAGGTGTTTTTTGCCAAGAGGAACCTGATTTTCCATTATAGTAAATCATCCTTTTAGCCTCAAATGAATTTTCAAAATCTTGAGCTGCCAAGATCTTGCATAGATGGATCTGGTATCAAAGACCCACCTACATCAATGGAATGCCAGGGACTTAACTCTTAAAGAAGAGACAAGGTAAATGCTCATACAAACATACTCTAAATTTTGGCAGGTTGATACCCCAAATAAAATAGAATGCAGGTAAAGTCCAGAAATGTTCTATGACTTACTCAGCCTTTGCACGGCAGGATTGAACTCCATCCCAGTTCTTTACCCATTGGTCTTTCCATTACTTAACTACTAGCTGCAGAGAGCTGAGTTAGATTAATTCCTAAATGTCTTAGTATGTTAAATTTAGGGTTTTAAAAAAAGTTTTATTCTTCACAGCATATTGAATTCAGTTTTTTTTATAGATTTGATTCTTCACAGTGTAAGTTGCAAAACAGGGAACGAAAACTCTAAGGAAGGGGACTACTCTAAAGTTTCAGAGGTGAAAGTTGTTTGGGGTAAAAACCAAATGACGTCCTTGACTCTGCATACAGAGAAAGCATTCAGCATCACATCTCCATATGTTATCAATAATATTACAGACATGTAGTCATGGAACATTGTGTCCCAGAAAGTGACCCTGGGTAGAAGAGCCAAGAGAAGTAGAGCTACCATGCCTCAATTATAGTCTTCCATGTATTATCCAGAACAGCCCAAATCTAATCTGCAAGCTGATTGTCTAATCATCACAGACCTTCTCAGATGATAGTTAAGGACTCCCTTGGTCAAACAAGCTAAGACTGCATGACCATCAGCCAGTAAAAAAAAATTTCATCTTTCTTTGGAAGGTGGTACTGCATTCAACATTCATCCCCTAAACATTTGCAAGGAGCTGTTGTATTCTAAGTACTCTGCTAGGGATTCAAATACAAAGACGCATAAGGAAATGATAGCCTTGATCTCCTCCCAACCCCAAGACTCCATAATCCTGACTTTTTTTCTAGGAAAAAGAAACAAATGCTGTGGCAAAGCATAAAGGTGACAAGTCATAATCCCAGGTATCTTGAAGAATCCTGAAGGGTGTGTATATTTGTGTTATGTGTTTGCGTGTCTGTGTATGTAGGTGCCTTTGTAGAGAGCAACACATTGAAAAAGTAAGCTGACTCCTCCTGCAGAAGAGATGCTAAAATAACTCACATAAGATAAAATGCCTGCTATTAAACTTCTGAACACACACTTAAGCAACATATCAGACAAGTGGTTGAGATAGTCTTTTTCAGTATTGTGCACAAATAAGCACACGTGTGCACACCCCAAAAATCCGCCAAGCAACACAAGAGTGTGCCCCAATTGCCTAATCCTTTGCCCACCAAACTGTCTTTAAAAATCTTGTCTTCCTACCTCAAAGAACTAAAAGTAAAACTACCATTTAATCTAGCAATCCCACTACTAGGTATTTAACCAAAGGAAAAAAAGACATTTATTCAAAATAACACTTGAATGTTCATAGCAGCACAATTCATAATAAAGATGTAGGAACAACCCAAGTGCCCATCAATACATGAATGTATTAATAAAATATGTTATATGTATACTGTGAAGTTATATGTGTATACTCAGCCATTAAAAAAATAGTGATCTAGTATTTTTTGTAACAATCTGGATGGAACTGGAGACCATTCTTCTAAGTGAAGTATCACAAAAATGAAGGCCGGACGCAGTGGCTCACTCCTGTAATCCTAGCAGTCTGGGAGGCCAAGGTGGGTGGATTGCCTGAGCTCAGGAGTTCAAGACCAGCCTAAGCAAGGGTGAGCCTCTGTCTCTAAAAATAGCCAGTCATTGTGATGGACACCTGTAGTCCTAGCTACTCAGGAAGCTGAGGAAAAAGAATTGCTCAAGCCCAAGAACTTGAGATGGCTGTGACCTTTGATGACGCCACGGCACTTTACTCAGAGCAACAGAGTGAGACTCTGTCGTAAAAAAAAAAAAAAAAAAATTCTATTTCCAGACTGCCTTCAGAGTCAAGACTACAACATTGACTCCTTCCAGAATTTCCAGTCTGCTGGCTTGCCATACAGACTTCAGACCTTCCAAACCACAGTCTCATAATTTCATGAGCCAGTTCCTTAAATCAAATAAATCTCTCCCTCTCCTTATATATGTACATACACACACACTTATACATCCTGTATACACAATTGATCCTTGAACAATACAAGTTTGAGCTGCATGGGTGCACTTAAATATGGAGTATTTTCAAAACAAGTGTGGAACAAACATACAGCATTCATAAGATTTGAAATCCACATATATGGAGGGCCAATTTTCACATAGACAAACTCTGCAAGCTTGTGGGACTTTGGTATGTGCAGATTTGGTTGTATGTTGGGGTCCTGCAACCAATCTTCCATGTGCATCGAAAGACCACTATATGATATATATGTATAACCTTGCATCTTATGTATATATAAAACTTTTTGACTCTGTTTCTCTGAAGGGAATACAATTACCTTCTTTGGAATGATCTTAAAGATGAGAATGTGGTAAAGTTTAGGTATATATGGGGAGACTACTTTTCATTTATCATATTAGGAGAAAAACTTCCCTTGAGCCTATTATTTCCTCTCTTCCTCCCTCAACACCCACCTTAAATAAGAAACAATAATCAACACTTTATAAAGGTGAGGCAGGGAGACCTAAACTCAAGTGTTATCAATCAAATCAGTCAACCCACTGGTTCTACTAATCTTTGGCTCTCTTTTAAAATTGAAAGCAGGTTTGGTCACGGTGTCTCATGCTGGTAATCCTAGCACTAGCACTCTGGGAGGCCAAGGCAGACTTATGGCTTGAGTTCAAGAGTTTGAGACAAGTCTGAGCAAGAGACCTCCCCTCCCATCTCTACTAAAAATGCAAACAATTAACAATTAGTCAGGCATTGTGGCAGGTGCTTGTAGTCCCAGCTATGCAGGAGGCTGAGGCAGGAGGATCGCCTGAACCCAGCCAGACTTTTAAGGTTGCTGTGAACTAGGCTGACACCATGGCACTCTAGCTTGAGTCAACAGAGACTCTGGCTCAAAAAACAAAAAAAAAGTTCAAAGCAATATTCTTCAATGTATAATTAGTTAGATCTGTTTACAGATAAAAACTACTTACCTCACTGTTTAAATTTCCCCACTTACCGTCTACTCTGTACCTCCTCTAATGATTTGATTCTCCTCTTATATTTGATAACAGAAGTGTAGGGTATGAAATTATAGGGCACAGGATTCTGCACAAGATAAATTTCAGGCTTGAAAGCTTTGGGATTTTTATCAGTCTGACATAGGATTTTGAAGTGATCATCTCATGACTTGCCATCAGTGAATACTCAGGGGTAGTATTTAAAGTTTTCCATTTCAAGGCATTTCTTGTTATTAGTCTGACTCCTTTAGCAATTTAATAAATTGATAATAAATGCAACAACCTCCAAATGGAAGAATTCCAAATCTTTGGCAATTAGCATGACATCAGTTTAGCCACTGTAATAACCACTGCAATACACACTGGGGATTCAAAATTCTTGGACAGGTGAAACCTCACCAATGAATACTATGTAAATTGGTACTGATCTACAGGTGTTCAGGATGCCTGATATGCAGCCTGGAACTAACTTGGTTTCTACAAATATCTGACTCAACACTTCCTAATTTGTCTTTTCTACTGATTGAGCAAATTCTACAAATTGAGCAAAGCAAAACAAACAAAAAATATATGCTGGCTGGGCACAGTGCTTGCACAGTCCCAGCTATACAGGAGAATGAGGTGTGAGGATCACTTAAACTCAGGAGTTCATAACTGGTCTGGTGATATAGACAGACCTGGTCTCAAAAAGCAGGAAAGAGAGAGATCTGTGTGAGAAGGGTCTGGGGCTTCGTGCCAACAGCTATATAAGTGAATCATCTTGGTAGTGCACTCATCATTCCTGGTCAAGCCTTCAGATTATTTCATCTTGTCTAAAACTTAATGAAAGACCCTGAGCCGATCTCTCTCGCCTCTTCACCTTCTCTCTTTGGAAGTGCTCTAAATTTTCTCTTTTTTCTTTCTAAATAAAATTTCCCTTAGAAAAGAAAAAAAAAAGGTGGCGCCTATGGCTCAACAGGGTAGGGCACCGGCCCCATATGCCGGAGGTGGTGGGTTTAAACCCAGCCCCGGCCAAAAACTGTAAAAAAGAACAAAAAAAGACCCAGACCCAGCACTACCCAACCAAGCTGCTCCCAAATTCCTGACCCACAGAAACTGTGAGATAATAAATGTTTTTTTGCTAAATAAAGGTTTAAGCTGCTATATTTGTGGTAATTCATCATTTGGCAATAGATAATTAATACAGTGGATACATATTCCAATTTTCTCGCCCTTTCAGAAGGATAACTCTATGTTTGTATTCCATTAGCTCCAGAGTTCTCTAGTAGAATTAAATTCTGGCTGTCCACAAGAAACCAGTAAAGTGTAACAAATGCACACTTTACTGGCGTCTTTTCCCTCCCATATCACTTTTCCACTCTCCTATTGGTTTTTCCTGGGATTATCTCTCAAATAATTACTTGCATTCAAACCCATGCCTTGGGGTCTGTTTTGGGGGCCCCTAACCAAACACACTGTACACCTTTCTTTGACTTGAAATTTGCTGATATCAAAATAAGATTTCTGGCTTGGCACCTATAGGTCAGTGGTTGGGCACCAGCCACATACACCAGGGCTGGCGGGTTCAAACCCAGCCCAGGCCTGCTAAACAACAATAACAACTACAACAAAAAGCTAGGCATTGTGCATGGCACCTGTAGTCCCAGCTACTTGGGAGGCTGAGGCAAGAGAAGTGCTTAAGCCCAAGAGTTTGAGGTTGTTGTGAGCTGTGACACCATGGCATTCTACCAAGGGTAACAAAGTGAAACTCTGTCTCAAGAAATAAATAAATAAATAAGATTTCCAAAATGTATTTATACATATATAGGCATATGAAAATATATACAGTTTTATATATACACACAGAGAGAAGAAAATCTAGGCAAACAAAGACTTCGAGTAAGGAAAATGCAGTAAAGAAGGAGTATGGGAATTCCTTTTATTTCTTTTTTTTTTTTTTTTTTTTTTTTTTGCTGTTGTTGTTGTTATGCCCTGAGCAGACTGCAGTTTTTTTCTTTTAAAAAAAAAAAAAAAAAAGTGTCATAGCTCACAGCAAACTCAGACTAGCATCCTGCTGCCTCAGACTCTGGTAATTCACTGGGATTACAGGCATTCCCTGCAGCATCCGGATGGGTTTTTCATTTTTTTAATGAGTCAGGGTCTCACTTTCTCGGACAAGTCTCAAACTCCTGGCCTCAAGCAATTTTCCCACCTCAGCCTCCCATAGTGCTGGGATTACAGTTGTGAGCCACTGAGCCCAGTTGGAATTCCTTTTAATGTTTTCCTATGCCTAAAAGTTTTTACACAGGTATGATTATTCTGTGTATTCAATTATATACCCTGCTTTTCTTAAGTCTTTATTACATCACAAGCAGTTTAAGATTTTTATAGTCTTTTTTTTTCTTATTTTTTCTTTTTGAGACAGAATCTTTCTGTCTCCCCAGGGTAGAATATAGTGATATATCATCATAACTCACTGCAACCTCAAACTCCTGGGCTCAAGCAATCCTCCTGTCTCAGCCTCTCCAGGAGCTGGGGCTACAGGCATAGGCCACCACGCCCAGCCTATACAGTCTTAATATCTTTTATTGGCCATATGGTAGGTAGAATTTTAAGGGATAATCCCTGGAATACCAAATGTGATGATTATGTTGCATTATATGGCACATTTGACCTTTAGAAAGGGAGATATGTAGGTAGACTCAACTTGATCATATGAGACTTTAAAAGCACATGAACTTTGTCTGGTGGCAGAAGAAAGCAGAGGATGAGGCTGGAAAGCATGAAAAGGACTTGACATGCTATTGCTGGTTTCAAAGTGTTGGAAAATAACATGAGAAAGAATTCATATGGCCTTAAGGAGCTCGGCGATGTCCCCAGTCTACAAATAGCAAGGAAATAAGAACCTTAGTCCTACAGTTACAAGAACAGAATTCTGACAATAATGAAAATGAATTTGGAAGAGGGCCCTGAGCCCCACTTGAGAACTCAACCAGCAAACACCTTGATTTTACTCTTGTGATAACCTAAACATGGAACCCAGCTGAACGTTCTTGGACTTACGACCCATAGAACAGTAAGAAAATATATGGGTGTTGTGTTAATTTATTATGCAGCATCAGAAACTAATATAGTTTTAAAATATTCCATCTATCATAAAATATATAATATTATTTACATTTTTCACTAAATGAATAATGCTACTATATGAATACTTCATACTCACCAAGACCAAATCTCATTTATAGCCTATATCTCTTTAAATCAAAGCTCGAAAGGATTAACAGATAAAAAGAATATGAACATTTATTTTAATGGCCTTGTTTCATATTTCAGTTTACTTTCTAACATGAAACATGAATATATCCATTCAAATTTCATCTCAAAATTTCCTCTTTTTTTTTTTAATTTTTTGAGGTGGGAGGTGTCACTCTATTGCCAAAGCTAGAGAAGAGTGGCATAAACATAGTGGCAGCCTTGAGTGCCTTGCTCAGAAGATCTTTCTACCTATGCCTCCCAAGGAGCTGGGGCTATAGGTGCATGCACCGTGCCCAGTGAACTTTTATTTTTGGTACACACAGGGTTCTTGCTATGTTGCCTAGCACTCATCTTCAACTCGTGGCCTCAGGTGATCCCCCCATTTCAGCCCTCCAATATGCTGGGATTACAGGCATGAGCTACCATGCCCATCATTTTCTAAATTAGAAGGAAAAACCACTCTTATCTCACTGAAAGAAATTTTATTTAATCTTTGATTCAAAATATACATATATACATATATGAATATATCCATATATAGATATAAAACATATGACTGAGAATCCCTTATGTTAACTTAGGGAATCCCTCACTTTTATATTTTGTTTTTTTCTTTCTGTTTGTTTGGTTTTTCTGCCAATTTCTTCAAACTTTTATTTCTTCGTTATTTTTAAGAATAAGATGCAAATTGAGTTCCCAGAAAACCAGCATATGTCTGGGCCCACAGGAATCAGTTTAAGGTCATTATCAAAGTCAATTCCCTTGTATCTATTCTTTTTTTTTTCTGGTTGTATTTTATTTTAATTGTTTGGGATTCATTGAGAGTACAAAGAATTAGTTTACACTGATTGCACTTGTTAGATAAAGTCCCTCTTACAGTTGTGTCCCACCCTCAAGTGGTGTGCCATACACCATGACCCCTATCCCTCTCCATCCTCACTCTCCCCACTTGCTCATTCTCCTAAACCCCCTCCCCCCCTTGTATTAGCTCATCTACTGCCTTTAGATTAAAATTGAGTACATTGGATTCTTGCTTCTCCATTCTTGTGATGCTCTACTAAGAAAAATGTGTTTCACCTCCATCCAGGTTAATACAAAAGATGTAAAGTCTCCATTTTTTTTAAATCATAGCTGTGTACATTAATGCTTTTAAGGGGTACAATGTGCTGGTATACAATTTTAAATACTTTCATGTAACTGGTTAACATAGCCTTCACCGTACTTAACTATTGTGTGAAGACATTTATACTCTACACTTAGTAGATTTAACATGTACCCTTATAAAATGAACCATAGGTGTGACGGCATCAGTTATCATCCCTCTCCTCTGCCTTTTCCCTCCCCTCTCCTCCCTTTCCTCTTTTCCCTTCATCTTGGGCTGTAGTTGGGCTATAGCTTTCATATGGAAGTGTGGGTACTTACATATTGGTTTCATAGTAGAGCTGAGTACATTGGATACTTTTTATTCCATTCTTGAGCTACTTTGCTGAGAAGAATATGTTCCAGCTCCATCCACGTAAACATAAAAGAGGTATGTTGGTGTCAGTGTCGCCGCGCCGCCGACCAGCAGAGACGAGGACACCAACGAAGGCTTCACAAGACTTTATTGCAGGAGAGCTCGGAGCACAGCATTCTTTTCCTCCCGGGTGATTCTTCTTCTCCCCTTTGCCCTCCCCAGCACCACTCTTATAATGTGGCAC
>CAUYPK010008700.1:0-109925 GCA_963574355.1 Loris lydekkerianus | reverse complement strand
GAGTTGGGGAGGTGTCTCTCCAAGATTAGACCCCAGCGGGATCACTCTATTGTTGCTGGATCTTTGTAGGGAGTGACCCTGTGTAGTTCCTCTGGGGCTGCTGTAGTTAGGGAGTTCTGGTTGTGGAAGCAGCTCTGGTGTGCAACACACCCGGATTGAGCAACAGGGCTGGGGATGGTGCACACGGTTCTCTGTGCCTGGTGCCCAGCGACTTGGGCACAGAGAACCCAAGGCTCTAGCAGTCTCTGGCCAGGAGAAGGGCTCTGCACAGAGGCAGGGAGGGCTCCAGAGGGCACGCAGCTACCAGAGTCCCTCATCAGATGGATGAGCTAGTGTGGAGGCTGGGAGGACACAGGAGGGGGGGCGCAGGGTTGCGTGGCTCCCGCAGTTCCTGGTCAGGGAATGCAGAGCCCCAGTGGGTGTGGGTCACCGGTGGGGGGTCGCTGCACAGCTCTTATGGAGGTCTGGGTGGTGCCAAGCCCAGGAGTTTGAGGTTGCTATGAGCTGTGACGTCAGGGCACTCTACCCAAGGCAACAGCCCAAGGCTCCAGTGTGCCAAAACTGTGTCACTCTACCCCTAAGGATTAGGGCTGTGAGGCAGTTCAGTCCCTGCCTTTAAGCTGCTCAGTCACTAGGTTACTTTTTCCCACCCATTCCTTGCTCTGGGACCCTGAGGGCAGAGCTTTCCGGAACAGTTTTTCCACACAATGGCTTTCACTTAGCCCAGCTCAGTGGCTCATTTTGGGGCCCCGACAATGCCCAAAGTTCTCCACACTTTTGCTCAAGCTCTCCCCAAGGCAGCTCAACTGAGCGCCAAGTTCAAGAACACCAAAACAGTTCACAGTAAGGCCTTTCCAGTTTGCAGTCTCACTGCTGCTTATACTCACGTTTGCTGGCGTGATTAGGTTGATCAAACACACGCAGCCACTTGCCAGTTTTCCATGGTTTTTGTCCTCTTCCTGGGGTCCAGAAGTCCCTTGCTGGGTCCCTGTATCCTCAAAGGGATGATCATAGGCATATCCCACTGGCCAGAGATGTCTGGAGTCTTGTCTCCCCAAACTCGCCATGCCCAGTTGCAGGGAAGCTGTTACTCAGCCGCCATCTTTAATCCAAATCTCTTTGTTGTTGTTGTTGTTGTTGTTGTTGTGGATTCATTGAGAGTACTAAGAACCCAGTTACGTTGATTGCACTGTTAGGTAAATTCCCTCTTATAAATGGTGGTCCACCCCTCTGAGGGGTGTCACACACCATGACTCCCCACCCACCTCCCTCCTACCCTTTCCCTGCTCCCCTTTTCCCCCACCCCCCACCATGTACTAGGTGATCAATTGTCCTTATATCAGAATTGAATACATTGGGTTCTTGCTTCTCCATTCTTGTGATGCTTTTCTAAGAAGAATGTGTTCCACCTTCATCCAGGTTAATACAAAAGATGTAAAGTCCCCATCTCTTTGAATGGCTGGATAGTGTTCCATGGTATACATATACCACAGCTTGTTAATCCATTCCTGGGTTGGTGGGCGTTAGCGTTGTTTCCACAATTTGGCGATTGTAAATTGAGTGGCGATACAAATGTCCTTATGATAAAATGATTTTTTTTCCTTCTGGGTAGATGCCTCCTCATACTTAACATTTCTGAACATGGCTGCTTTCTTGTAATACCTGTTACAGGTTGTGAAAAATCCTTAACACACAGTAGGCTTTCAATAAATTGTAGTCCCCTTCCCTTTCCTCCTGCTCGGGTATTTTAGCAATAATTAAATGGTTCTGTTAACATACCCCTAAAGAAAAATCAAGGTTCTAATTGTTATAGATGTGACAGGAGGCCTCTTATCATTTTCTTTATATTTAATCTCTGATTCTAAAACAGAAACACTTTCAGGCACCCTTATTAAGGTAATCCGAATAAGGGAAAAATAAAAATCCATATAATCTTACAATTAGCTACCATTTGTTTTTAAACAAACGTCGAATATCTTCTATTTTCTAGACGTTTTGTCGATTATGGAGCTACCTTAGCCTTCGTTTTAAAGATGAACCCAAGTCTAAACATAAAAACGAATTTGTTAACAGCCTCCTAAGTGTTAAAATTGAGACATAAACAGTCTTTTCTTTCCTCTTTTTCTTTCTAATTGTTCCTGAAGGTGTCCTTGGTTGTGTTTTCTAGTGATGCTTTGAGGTCAATATGCATTGTCTTCAGAATTCTGTGCATCAGAAGGAATAATTTGAAATTTAGGATAGAAATAGTATAATGAACTAGCACTCTGGAGAACAAATAAAGATGCCTGGATTATGCTGCAAAGCCCTCTCATGTCTTCTTCAGCAACCTATAACGTCACCTTCTTTTCTCTGTATCAGAAAATATTGAGATTAAAGTATTCCTCTACTGTCATGCCAACAGGGGATTTTTCTGCTACTTTGGGAAAAAAGGAGAGAATTAAAGAAAGGAGCAATGAATCAAACACTTTGATTTTTGTGTTGAATTTCTAACTCTCCTTTAGACTTTTTTTTGAGACAGAGTCTCACTCTGTCACCCTGGGTGAAGTGCCATGCCGTCATCACAGCAACCTCAAACTCCTGGGCTCAAGCAATCCCCAAGCCTCAGCTTCCTGAGTAGCTGGGATTACAGGCACTGGCCATCATGCCCAGCTAGTTCTTCTTTATTTTTAGTAGCAACTGGGTCTCAGTCTTGCTCATGCTGGTCTCAAACTCCTGAGCTCAAGCAATCCACCTGCCTCGGCCTCCCAGAGTGCTAGGATCATAGGTGTGAGCCAGCAAGCTTGGCATCCTATGAACTGTTTCTAAAACACATTTACTATTTTTTTTTTTTTTAATCATTGCCAAGGAATTCTCACTCATGTATTGTGTAGCAACTAACACTAACTTTCAGCCCCGCAAACAAATGGCAGAAAATAATTCATTAATTAGGTTTGTTTAGTTTTGTTTTGAGACAGTCTTGCTCTGTCACATTGGCTAGAGTTCAGTGGTGTCATCATACCTCACTACAACCTCACACTCCTGGGCTCAAGCCATCCTCCTGCTTTGGCCTTCCAGAGTTCTAGGATTATAGTACACACCATTGTACCTAGCCCAGTTTATGTAGTTGAGTCCTAGAAATATATGTCTAATTTCTTTTCTCTAGAAATTAGCAATAGGTAACAACTCAAACAGTGATTTTCATTGGAGGAAAAATTGAAATAATTGCAAATATTTGAGGAGTAGATTCAGTCCTACCAAAGTAAATTCCCCTTTCCCTCACATGAGGAATGTTGGGATCCCCTTTCCCTCACATGAGGAATGTTTCTAGGTCCTTCAGCCCCAGGCCTCTACCTTTGGTGCTCTGCCCCCATCCTGGGATAGTAAATAAAGACCTAGGCCTCTGAAATCACTTTTCCATGCTGAATTTGATGTTTTGCTAAGACTCTCTAGCTGATTTTTGGTTTCCTAGGCAATGTGAGGTCCTTGACCCTTATTGTTCAGTTGTAATATGGGAGTCCCTGCTGTTTTGTTCCCAAGTCTTTTTTAGGCTGAGTTCCAAATTTTTGCAACGGAGAGTCATCTGAGTGTCTCCCTTACCTTCCCAAATGCCCAGTGTCTACTGTGCTGGTCCATCTGTGCTGCCCGGTTCCATTCCCTACTGAGTCTGAATGCACTGCAGGTCCATTACCAGGTTGCCTGAAATCTTTGCATTTTCTCTCCTTCTGTCTTTCTTAATTAACTCCTCAGAGTATTTGGCTCTCTTTCTCATCTAATGAACCAAAGAGCCGCATCCTCCTAGGAAGATAATTATCAAACATTTTTAGATTTAGGGAAAAAATATATAAGGCAGGTGATGGGATGCATTCACTAGTGACCTGTTTGGATGAATGGCTTCTTTGTGACACCCATGTCCATGGATAGAAAGGCCCCCGTCCCACCGAGGCTGGACAGTGAGCTCTGTGAGAGCAGGGGCTGCCTGTGCTTATCCTGCTCAATCCTTCAGCCCCAGGTCCTAGCACAGCACAATGTCTGGCCGTGGTAGATACACAATAAAGACTTGTTGAATAAAGAGATTTTTTTGAAGTGTTAATTTTGAAACTTGAACATTGCTTTTGCTCCTTAGAGAAATCATATCAGTTTGTATTAGAGAATATTAGATTTTGTTCCCCAGACTTACCTTGTTCTTAAAGTTGATAATCTCAGAAATGATAGTGAATTATTGATGAAGGGCATGTGCCTCTCAGTGTCCGTGGAGCATTAGCACAGTGCACAGTCTTCTTACTAAATACCGCCAAGCATACACTGTTGCACTGAGTGTTCTCGGAGAGTTCAGTGTTGCTAATCTCTGCTGAAGCCATGGAGAGGCTGCCAGGTGACAATGATGCTTTAATACCACTTGTCCTCTGCAAATCAGATTGTCATGACACACTGATTTCCTTGAGCACGCAGCTGACAGCAGCTCTGTGACTTCTAGACAATGATTCTGATATACAGCAATAGAGAAAGTGAAGGACTCTTTTCCTTTTCCAAAGTTAGCTGCTCCTAGAATCAAATCTTTGGGCCTTTAACACAGAGTAGGGTTTCCCAAACTCAACACTATTGATAATTCAGCTGGATAACTTTTTGCTCTAGGGGTCGTCCCACACATTATAGGGTATGTAGTAGTATCCTCAACCTCTGCTCACTGAATCCACTGGTGCTTGCTCCCCTCGCCCCAGTAAAGATGATGAAAATGTCTCTAAACAATGCCAATTCCAAAGCCACCGGGGAGACAAAACTGGTCCTAGTTGTGAACCACAAACGTAGAGGACTTGGTTGGACTGATTGTGCCAGTGCCAGAAAGTAATACTGGCTAAAGATTACCTGGTGTTTTCTATGCTATCCTTGGCAAAAGCACAGGGCCAGTTGCCCTGAGTTGATAGATATTTATGTGTATTTGGAGATATTCGAGAGTTCCTCCCAGGTGTGTGAGCCACTTCCCTAGACTCAATCAGTGTTCTTGTTACTGTACCCCGGTATCTCAGTCCCCATCCCAAACTATAATAACTATCTCAACTTGTAGATGGATCTCCTGCCTTCTGGCTGGTAAGGCTAAAATGCTAACTTTAAAGTACCAGAGTTCTGGAATTGATATAAAAATACATCTTGTGGGTCTGCCATGTCAGCCATTCTGCTAATGTATACATTATCTCATCTAATCTTGGCCAACCTCAGAGAGAGGTTTTCTATCCCTTTCTAACCAGCGAGGAAACAGAATTGCAAGCTCTTGTGGTTAAGTGGAAGAGTTGGGAATAATGAGAAGGTCTTTTGACTTTTTTAAATGATACTTTTAATCTTGCCATTCAAATCTAATCAACATCTACTTGAAACTTGGTTTAATCTCTATTCGGTTGAAAATCAAATCACCGTCTACTTGAAACTGTAGAGTCCTGGCTTGTGAATGAGAATCACGTTAGTAAAAACATATATGCGAAGTCCAAAGGCCACAGAATGTCAGAGGAAGGGGACTCTCAGAGATCACTAGATTGGGACCAGCTTAAGGCTATTGTTCTGCCACTTAACAAATATGTGTTGAAGGTTACTCTGAGCACCAGTCAGGTCAGACAAGGTACCCACCTTATGGAACTCCTAATGACTGTGTCTAACAAACAAAGAGACAAGCAAGGAAACAACAGATTGTTAGGTGCTGAACCATGAGAGGAGGAGAATCATTACGGGAGGGAGGATCTTTTTTACATAGAGTCGTTGGGGAAGTTGTCTTTGATTATGTTACCTCCCAAAACCCTGGACATAGTGCCCTTCCTCAAAAAGTGTTAGTTCCTCTCTTTGAACCCCTAGCACAGTACCTGGCACAGAGTAGGTGCTCCTAACCCTTGTTTGTATGAAACGACTGTGATTTTTTTTCTCTGTAGTTTTACAATATATATACCTATAGCAAGTGTATTAGTTTCCTTCTGTTGCTGTAACAAATTACCACAAACTTAGTGGCTTCCCATTAATGTATTGTGTTATAGTTTTGGATGTTGGAAGTCCTAAAATCAAGGTGTCAGCCAGCTTGTGTTCTTTTTGGAGCCTCTAGGAGAGAGTCTGCTTTTCTCTACTATGGAGGCCACCTGCATTTCTTGGCTTATGGTCCCATCCTACATCTTCAAAGCCAGCAGCCACATGATATCTTCCAATCTCTCTCTGATTCTTACCTCCTACCCTGCACTCATAAAGACCCTTTTAATTACCTCTGGCCTCACCATGTACTTCAGGACAATATCCTCATTTTAAGATCCTTGGCTTGACTACATCTCCAAAATCCCTTTGGTGATGTAAAGTGACATGCTTACAGGTTCCAGGGATTGGACCACCACTTTGGGGTGTTCATAATTCACCCTATCACAGTAAGCAATAAATGCTAATGTGATTTCCATGTCTACTTTATTTTACAGATGAAAAACTAGAAAAGTTAAATGAATGGCCTAAACTCACATGCTTAGATATAGCTTTAGAACCTGGTCACCCCATCAAAGTACATCATCTCTGTTTCGTCTATATCCAAACTCTGCTCTTTTCTTTATAGCATTTTCCCCAATATACAGTTCATTTGTTTTGTTTCATTACCACCACAAAGTCAGGAAGCCAGGTCACTTGTATTCCCCTGGGGGAAGAAGTCATCACAAGCTTTGCTCCTGATAACAGCGTGCATATATCTATAATGTTTTTGAATGAAAGAATGAATACCCTGTCTTGTGCTTAGGAAAGAAGAACCCAATATCCCATGAATTATTTTGTGTGGCTTTTGACATTTTATAAATCCTCAGCCATTTTTAAAGCATCAAAAGAAAAAGAGAACCGCAATGTTGGCTCATAATTCAAGTAGGTAGCCCACGCCTGGTGATATATCACTCCTTCACTGATGCTGGATTTTTCTCTCTGGCGTGCTGCCAAACCCTCTGCACTGTACCTGAAACTCTGATATACGGCACTTTGTATACATGTTAATATCAACAATCTTTTGAATGAGCTTAGGTTGTGTCTCAGTGGAGTTTACTACCTCTTTTGTATATACCTAGGTAATAGGTACACAGAATCACTTCATTATTTCAGTTCTTCATATGAGGAGGAAGGCAGGCTGGAAAACCTCACTGCCTGCTTGATTATGGCATTAGGTTTTATCATTTCAGCGTTAGAGAAGGAAAAGAGGAGGGAAAAAACCACAATTCTGACTAAACAAAGCAAGAGGCATATTTGTGGATTTACTTAACAAGATGTAGAGCACTTAAGTGAAAAAATAAATAGAAATTAAAAAGTAAAGTTCATCTCCAACTGAGAAAGTGAGTTCTTAGAACTTCATAAATGAAAGTGCTTTAGACTAAACATGAAGAAAAGCTAAACAGACACACACCTGTCATCATGGAAGGCATAGCCATATTATGAGGATTCTTTACTTTTCATTTCCCTTAATCTTGCTTCATGAATACAGCGTTTGGTCAGACATGTTTTATACCAGACATCCTTTCTCTTAGGAAATAATATACCTGTCACTCAAGGTTGTTGAAACAATGAGAAAATGTGAAGACAAAGGGACATGTCTTCTCTTTTAGTGTCACCGTAAGATCCCAGATCCTTAACTCCGCTTGTAATGTATTTACTTTGATTCTAGTGGCCAAGGACGTCAATATTCTTTTTGACGAGTTAGAAGCTGTCAATAGTCCTTGCAAAGATGACGATTCTCTCCTTCACCCTGGGAACCTGACTAGTACTTCAGACGATGCCAGCAGATTGGAAGCCGGGGGGGAGGTAAGAGTGTATTTCTTAAAAATATATAATTCTTGATCCAAGTGGGGACCTCCGAAATATCTTTCAGTGCATTGTTTCAAGTCATCATTTCATTTAGCTGTAGGCTTCTAGAAAACAAGGGATAGGTCTTATATTCTTTTGATATCCCTCATTGGTCTAGCACATTATTGGGGATCCTAAGTCTACCTATGCTCAAAATAAATATTCAATGGGGCTCGATGCCCATAGCTCAGTGAGTAGGGCGCCAGTCACATACACCAAGGCTTGTGGGTTCAAGCCTGGCCCTGGCCTGCTAAACAGCAGTGCTAACTGCAACCAAAAAATAGCTGGACATTGTGGCAGGTGCCTGTAGCCCCAGTTACTTGAGAGGCTGATGCAAGAGAACCACTTAAGCCCAAGAGTTTGAAATTGCTGTAAGCTGTGAAGCCACGGCACACTACCAGAGGTGACATAGTGAGACTCTGTCTCAGAAAAATAAACGAATGAATAGAAAATAAACAAATATTCAATGGATTGTGCTACCTTCTTATATTTGAAGACATTTCATTTATACAAAGGAACATTCTTAAAAGCCTCCCACCATTTTAAGATCACCTGCATTCTGGGTCTCACTAATGAGTAAAACATAAGCTTCACAAGGATGGACTTTCCTGTGTCAATCCCCCAGCACATGGAGGAAGAGTGGTTGGAAATGCCCCAGCATTTGGTAGACTGTGTGGCCGGAAGCCTCTCTGAGTTGCCGTTTGCCTCTGTAACCTGGAAACGTCATTGCAATTATAAATAGACCCATCTGTTCATATGCCGTTCTGGACAAAGGCGTATTTTGTTGGAGGCATTCCCTATTGCTAGGGCCGTGTCCCAGAGGAGTTTACTATCTCCTTTGTACATGCATTGGGGCTAATAGATGCACAGAATCAGAGTAATTTATTTATTGCATATTCCTAAAGATGTTGCTATTCCAGAGCCAGATAACCGTTGAACTGGGAGAATTATTTACTTTTACCAAGCTTCACAGACTTCTTCCCACAAATACTACAAGCAGCTTTGTTTTTTTAAAGGAAAAAACTCACTCTGTCATCAAATTTTCACACAAATACTTTAAACACTGTAATGTGACATAATATAGGACCTTTGAAAGGGACTTCAAAAGCAACTTATCTCTTGCCTTTAATTTTCAGATGAGGAAACAGTCTCAGAAAGATTGGAGCTTTGCTAAAAGCAGCTCAGGCCATTGTTCTGGTTAGGGCAACCCTCCTTCTGCTGCGTTGGCTAAATCCCTGTTTTTTAAATCATGTATACTAGTTTATTTTTTATTTTTATATTATTTATCATATGCCCATTCTAGTAGATATTTTACCAAAAATTAAACCAAATATTTGCAAAGAGCAAAATACTGTTCCCACCAGGTTTTTGTACTTATGTACTTAAAGTCCTGTGGTTGAAGGCAGGTGTGATGTGCCGTGTCCACAGGACCATCTTCTTGTTGACGAATAATTGTTAACAAAGTGTTTATCTGGGTAGACTCCTGGGTGCCTCTCACTGTGAAAGCGAAAAAATAGTCACCCAGGCCTGGCACGTGGGCACTGCATTCCTCCTGACTGAGATTTTCCTTTTAAGTGAGGTGGCGTTTGGGCAGGAACGTGGTATCTAGCAATGGCCTTGGAGGTTTGTTGTGTTTGCCGCCTTGTAAACTGATGTATTCTATGGCCTCGAAAAAAAGATAGATTCCCCCGTTTCCTCTTGGCTGGGTTAACAGACACAATTTTGAAATCTATTAGCCAGAGAATCTTGGCTCCAGCCCAGCCACTCCATACTTGATGATTTATTTCTTTCATTGTTGTACATTATTAAATAATCCCAAGGAGCCCGGACAAAAATTGAACCTGCTCCTTTTTTTCTTTATTTTTTAATAAATGTAATATTTGATTACTGCAAAATAATATTTGTAACTTCTATGTAAGTTATGAGGCATAATAATGAGCATCTTGAACCTACGACCAACTTAGGAACTAGAATGCCGTTTTTCAAATTAAGGTGACAAGCTAATTGTAGGTTACTAACTCCAATTGTTTTTTAATGGACTGGAAAATTAATATTTAAATAGAATATAGAGTGTATTCAAATAAAAATGACAAACAATTGTTTTGAAGAAGTTTTGCCTGAAATATTTTGTATATGCATGTATACAAAAGTAACAAAGTACATTTGAGAAACATTGAACTAATGTTGGGTTTTTTTTGTTTTTGTTTTTTTTGAGACAGAGGCTCACTATGTTGCCCTTTGTTGAGTGCCTTGGCATCACAGCTTACAGCAACCTCAAACTCTTGGGCTTAACAATTCTCTTGCTTCAGCCTCCAAAGTAGCTGGGACTACAGGTGCCCTTCACAACACCCAGCTATTTTTTTATTGCAGTTCTCACTGTTGTTTAGCAGGCCTGGGCCAGGTTTGAACTTGCCAGCCTCAGTGTATGTGGCCGGCAGCCTAACCACTGACTACAGGCACCAAGCCTAACTAGTGTATTTTTAAAACCATTGAAGTTACTTTTGTAGTCCCATAACTCTCTGCCCTACCATCAGTTCCCTCTTTCTGAACTTTTGTGTTTTTAATTTTGCAACATGTATATGTAGTCTTAACAATTTGTTTTCACATTTTGTGCTCTATAACAAAATAGTACCATGTAGTATGCAATCTTCTGTGATTTGCCTTTTTTCTGTCAATCTTGTTTTTAAGATTCATTCTTAATGTTAAATACAGTTATGGTTTATTCATTTTCACTATATTGTATTCTGTGGAATTACCTTTCTACAATTAATTTATGTATGTATTGCCCATCCGTGGATATTTGCACAATGCCCACTTTTTGAATTTTTCTCTTATAAACGATGCTGTTATGACTATTCCGTATATGTCTGTCTCCTAGTTGCCTTATCAAGAATTTCTTATGTATTAACACAATAACTGAGAAAATGCCAGGAAGGCTATGTTAACCAGTATGATGAAAATTTGTCAAATGGTCTATAAAACCAGAGTATGGTGCCCCATGATCGCATTAATGTACACAGCTATGATTTAATTTAAAAAAAAGAGGTAATATAAATAAAATGCTTAGCATGAAATAAAAAAGAATTTCTTGAGGATTATATGGAATGGAAGGGTTCTCTTTCACAAAATAATGACAGTATGTTTTCTTGAATGAGAATATGTCAATTTTAACACTCACCTATAAGAAATATAAGAATTCTCAGTTATTTCACTTTCTTAGCATCACTTGGTATTTTTAGGAAAAAAAAAATCTAAATTTTTTCCAGTTAACTCAATGGTTCTTCCAATTTTTACTTTATTTCCTCTTATTTTGACATCTTTCATTAGTAAAAATGTAATTTTAATGAAACTCAAAGGAAACAGGTACTTAGTTTCAGTTGTTCTTTAACATTACTCATGTGAACTTCGACTTGATGAGTGCCTTAAACTGGTCCCTTTCTTTTTGTCTGCAGACCATGCCGGAAAGACACAGATCAAATGGACTTTACTTTAGAGATGGAAAGTGTCGAATTGACTACATTCTTGTGTATAGGAAATCCAACCCCCAGACGGAAAAGAGAGAAGTATTTGAAAGAAATATTAGAGCAGAAGGATTGCAAATGGAGAAAGAGGTAAATAGATTTTTTGGATGAGAAAAGCATTATGACTAATTGCTTATTTTTTTTTTTTTATTGCCTCTCCATCTATTCATATTAAGAGGTACTAAAAAAATTAAGCAATTAGTCATAATGTTAACTGAACATTTCATTTAGCCAGGGTTTGACAAGCTTCAGGGTTTGGGGAATGTTCCAGCAATTAAGCTTTCAGAGCACAATTTGCCTTTGAGATAATTTGATGCCAAATTATTCCATGAAAAACAAAATTATGTAGAGAAATAAAAGGTCTGAATGGCCACATAATATGAAATAATGAAAAATTCTTCCTCTGGTTCATTCCAACTTTGTCAAAATTCTGATTTCTGTTAAAACTAGATAGCTTTGTTCAATTAATGGAAGATTTATAATTTGAGCTTCATAAGTTCGCTTCATTCCTAGAACTTCTTCTGTATAGATTATTTTAATGTCATTTCATGTTATGTTAGGTAAAATTCAAAGAGCTTAATGCTTTTCCCAATAACACACATTACTAAAGCTATGGTAAATCTCCTATCTGTGCATCTTAAAACATGATTCATACACAGTGTTTACCAGGATTTCAGCAGGAGCTGGGGAGGATTATCCTGCCTTTTGTACAGTTGAGCTGCCTGTGCCATCTTGACCAGGGTGTGGTAGATGAACTGATTGCTTGATTTTATATATAAAATAATGCTATTTGTTATATTTTTCAAAATGTTTTAATACTTAGGTGTTTATTTAATGTGTACTGGAAAAAATAGCATTTGGACAAAAGGATTTCAACAAGTAGCAAAACTTCATAAAAACTTACCTAAGTATCTCTTCCCTCCCCTACAAGCCCCCCAAAGTTCTTTTCTGAGGCCAGGAGTGGTGACTCGCACCTGTAATCCAAGTACTTTGGGAGACCAACATTGGGGGAATTGCTTGAGCTAAGGCATTCCAGACCAGCCTGAGCAGGAGCAAGACCCCATCTCTACTAAAAGTAGAAAAACTAGCTGGGAGTTATGGCAGGTGCCTGTAGTTCCAGCTACTGGGGAGGCTAAGGCAAGAGGATCACTTGAGCCAGGAGTTTGAGGCTGCTGTGAGCTATGATGCCACAGCACTCTAGCCAGGGCAATCGAGAGGGACTCTGTCTCAAAGAAAAAAGTTATTTTCTGGGGGGCAGCTTCAGTATTTCTCCTTTTCCCCACAATCCGCGGTACCAGTGTTTTTCAACCTTTTTTTTTTTTTTTTTTTTTATCTCCCAGCACACTTGAAGCCATAGTTAAACTTCCACGACACACTTAAATTATGTTGATCAAAAGAAAAGAGTAAAAAGAAAGACTATACTTCTTGTGCTTTGAACTGCTTTCAAAAATATTTAATGATCTGTAAAAATTTTTGCGACATGCCTAAGATCCTTTCGCAGCATACCAGATAAAAATCGCCGCTCTGTGCACTACCAACTGCTAGGTCTTCCTCTTACTGGAAGCTTCTTCCCAAGCCTTTCCTGCTACCTGACTCCAGTCTTCCCTGCCTTTGTGTAAATGGCAGTCTGGCTCTACCTCAGCCTCCCAGCTCTGCTGTGTGTCCTCACATTTTCAGCCTGCTAAGCAAGAAAAGCGGCCTTTGCAGGTTCTCTGCTCAGAGAGCACTAAGAGAATATAAACAGATTAATTTTTCCCTGCCGCAGATAATTAAAATACTTGTCCCTTGGTTGAACAATAAACTGACCTGTATCTGCTTTGGGTTATTGGAGCCCACTGGAAGCACTCTTATTTAGATCAATCTTTTATGAACAGCTATAGCAGAAAGATAATAATTTTAATGGCTACTTCAGCTTTCAGGAGTTTTTCAACCTTTTATAGGACATGAAAGAAAGAACTTAGTTCAAGTTTAGAAGAGGAAAAGGAAAACCCTTGAGAGCTCACTGCAAACTCTTGTGCATCTGAAATGATTGGCACTGAGTACACTTTATAAATTATTAGTATCTTCTTCATTAGCTTTCTGTTACGATGTCCAGTTGTAAGAAACATGTAAGAAACATGTTTCACAGGCAGAGATATATGCTTCCAAATAGACAAAAAGTAGGCTCTGTAGTGTAGCCTAACATTGTTATCTCTTTTAACATTGAATTTCAAGAAACATGAGTAGGAAAATCCTTAATTCTTGATAAATAGGAGGACGTGTTCAAGTTTAATCACGCTTAAAATCTCTGCCTTGGCCTGGATAGTCAGAAGGTAAGTGCTTGCTTTGATACCCTGGGTGTTTAATATTCTGCAATTCAGGTTTCATATTAGCCCAGAGAAAGTAATTCATAGCAAAGTTACCAAATAAAGTGTCAAGTCCAAGTTATCTGCTTCTTAGTATCTTTCTGCATAAAGTAATTCCCATCTTAAAGGTAAACTCATATTTATTGATTAATTTTCTATTTTTTATTTTTTAAAATTTTTAATCCTGTGTCCATTATTGATCCTTTGGTACCTATTTTGAAATCATTGCAAAACTAATCAAATCGTGGATTACTTGTGAATTATTTGGAATGTGTGAGTAGGAGTTGTGTTAATGAAGCACCGTCCCCCTTTAGAATCTTGTGGAACGTGGAGAAGGATCCCTATTGTTACAGCCATTACACAAAAGCCATAATTCGATAAATCATACCATCTTAATCATGATTAATTCATTCAGCAAATATTGCTGAATATACCCACTCTATGCCAGGCATTGCTTTAAGCACTAGGAACTCAGGAGCAACAAATGAAGCAGAAAAACATTCCCTGCCTTGTTAAAACTTAAGCACCAAATAAATAAATAAAATATACATTGGCAAATGCCAAGAAAGAAAAAGTAAATTAGGAAATGTTGGACAGGGCTTGTAATTTTAAAAGAGTTAGCACAGGTAGGTCTCTCTTCCACTGAACAAGAACAGCAGGTGCAAAAGCCCGAGACAGGAACATTCCTAATGTATTTATGAAACAGTGAGGAGGCCAGTATGACTGGAGTTAGCTGAGCAAGGTGGAGAATAGTGAGAAATTGCACCAAGAAGGCAAAGGAAATCAGATAACATCAGGCCTCAGTGGTCGCTAGGGAACTTCAGCTTTTCTCTGAATGACATGGAAAGCCACTGGAGGAGTATATATAATGAGACGTAGTGTGTGTTTATTAATGTCACTCTGGTTATGTGGTAAGATTCGACTGTGGCAGGAGGAGAGATGGCGAGAGCAGAAGCAGGGACACTAGAATTTGTGCTATAAAATTATTGTGAGAATCAAGGGGCGAGATGGTGGTGGCTTGGTCAAGCAGAGAAAATATTGAGAGGGGTAGAAAGTAAAGCTGATGGGAGCACAGACAACATGAGCAAGCAGTGAAAGAGAAAAGAGTCAGAGGCTGTTGGTCTGCCACATGGTATTTATCTAAGCAGTTGGAAGAACAGAGTTGCCATGTACGGGACTATAGAGAAGAACGAGTCTAAATTCGAGATATCCCAGTGGAGATGTTGGTAGAAGAGTCTGGACTTTAGGAGGAGATGCAGGCTACAGATGTACCTTTGGATGGGATCTCTAAAAGAGTAACTGCGAGAGTAGCTGCACACTAGTGTTAACAAATTTGGAGGTTAAAGAGGGACCAGCGTAAGAGATGAAGAAGGAGCCACTAAGGAGCCAGAAGGAAAATCTAGAGGGTGTGGTCCCTGGAAGCACAGATGTTTAAAGAGGGAAGGAGCCATATTCCCAAATGCCGCTAATAGGGTAAGATCAAGGGGGAAAGTTAACCAATGGAGTTTGGGCAAGCTGAGCAAAAGAAGAAGCTTCAGTGGAGACATGGAAATAAAAACATCATTAAAATGTATCCCAGTAAGAATGGGAGGAGAAAAAATGGAAACAACAGATATGAATAGCTCTTTTTTTTTTTTTTTTGAGACAGAGCCTTAAGCTAAGCCCTGAGTGTAGTGTCACAGCTCACAGCAACCTCAAACTCCTGGGCTTAAACAATTCTCTTGCCTCAGCCTCCCAAGTAGCTGAGACTACAGGCTTCCACCACAATGCCAGGCTATTTTTTGGTTGTGGTTGTCATTGCTTGGCAGGCCCAGGCCAGATTCGAACCCACCAGCCCTGGTGTTTATGGCTGGGCCTTAGCCATTTGAGCTACAGGTGCCACGGTGAATTACTCTTTCAAAAGGTTTCACGACAGAGGAAAGGAGAGAAGTGGAGTGATGACTGGGATACGAAGTCATGTCAAGAAAGAGTTCTTCTTATTTAAAATGGGAGAAATAACTGCATGTATTCATGCTCTGAAAATTATCCATTTAAGAGGGAAAATTGATGTTGGGGAAGAATGAAGGAAGAATTTTTAGAGCCATGTCCTTGAAGTAATAAGGAAGAGAATGATCACAGTTTCACCTGTTGCATTGACCCACCCATCTGCATCTGCGCTCATGGACACTACCTGCTGCCAGAGCCGAGGATGTCCTGCCTGTGCTCCCAGCTGAAGGCCAACCCTTCACTTTGTGCCCAAGATCCCATCCCCTGAGTCCCACCCAATTGCATTGCCCCCTCAAAGATAAAATATAGTAAGCTTTAAAAACAGAAATGTACAAAACCATTCAATTTGTTGAAAGAGTTTATTTTTGTTTTTACTCATCTCCAATATTGTTCAATATAACTACAGTCAACACATTTATGCACTCAAGGTTGTCTTGGTTCCTATTATCTAAAGGGAAACTTAGATACATTTAAAGATCTTATAAGATAGGCTGAGAGGACAAGGAGAATTATGGGGAAGGAAAGGTAAAGAAACTGGGAATATGGGGGTAAATAATGATGTTGAGTTCTGCCCAGACTGTAGTTCTTACACACTTTGGCGTCCAGTAGCCTTGGATTTGAATCTTTGTACAACCACTTGTATGTTGAGTGGTCTTGGGCAATTTACCATACTTTTCTGGATCTCAGTTTCCACTTTTAATAAAGAATATGATGTCATTTACCATGAATTGTTGTGAGAATTAAGCAAACCCATATATGTGAATATATAGTAGTATAAATCTTTGGTTTTTTCTCATTTATTTTTACTTTAATGTTTATTTCATAATACTATTTAGCTTTCATCAGAGTATTCATTACCTGCTATTTCTGTCAAATAATATTAATATACTTTTTGGAAAAGAAATAATTATTTTTAAAAGTGGATTGGAAAGAAATACATGAAATTAAAATACTGTAGCTGCTGGGCATAGTGCTCATGTCTGTAACCCCAGCACTCTGGGAGGCCGAAGCAGGTGGATTGCTTGAACTTGGGAGTTCCAGACCAGCCTGAGTAAGAGCAAGACTCCGTCTTTAAAACAGGCATGGAAGCAGAAACTTATAGTTTGAGCTACCTAGGAAGCTAAGGCAAGAAGGTTGCTCGAACCCGGGAGCATGAGGTTGCTGTGAGCGATGACACCATGGCACTCTACCAAGGGCATCAAACTGAGACTCTATCTCTAAATAAATAAATAAATAAACAAAGTAGATGATATTACAACTTTGCTGAAAATTATAAAGGTGGTACAAGAATGATGGCATTCTGTTACGTGGCTGGTCCTCATAGTGGACAGACCCATGTGGTCCATGATGCCTATTTCCTTTTTACTCCTTTATATGATTCCCTCCCCACTTAGTTCAGGTGAGACCTGTAGCTTATATTCAACCTATAGAATGTGTTTGCCGTAATAGATATTGGCAGATGTAATGGGAGTTCATTCCTGTAATTATGTTATGGTACATAAGTCCCCATCTCAGCAGAATGGAGTTAAAGAGATCCTCCCTTGCTGGCTTTGAAGAAGCAAGCTACCATGTGGTGTAGGGGCCTGTGGGAGCTGATAGCCGACAACAAATAGGAATCACAGTCCTACAACCACAAGAAGATGAATTCTGCCAACAACTGAGAAATCTTGGAGGCAGGATTTTCCTCAGTTGAGTCTCTGATGAGACTGCAGCCCTGGCCAACAGCTATAATGCAGCTACATCACAGTGAGACCCTAAAGCAGAGCTTCCAGCTCAGCTATGGCTGACTTCTGACCTGCTGAAACTGTGAGATAATTAATGTATGTAGCTGTGAGCCGCTACGTGATGGTAATTCATTTTGTAGCAAGAGATAATTAATATGGTGATTAAAAGTTTGGGGTCAGACATTTTGAGCTGCTCATCTGGTTCTACCATTATAAGCTGTGTGCTCTTGGGAAAGATAGATTATCTACAAAATGAGGCTAATAATGGTATCTGTCTCTTGGATTATTATAATTAAATGCGATCATTTATATCATGTTTACCTCTGCACTTCTCACACAGTGAGCATTTAGTAAATTTTATTATTATCATTACAGTTATAATGGCTAACTAAATACAGCGCGTTATACAGCACATTAACACTTTTACTTTTAAAATAGTTGTCAAGGCAAACTTTAGAACATTTTTTATAATACAGTTTAGAAATCCTTTAAAATGTAACCATTAAGAATAGTAAAATCAACTAGGCACATGTTATTACTTTATATGTACTAATGAGATGAATATTTATCTTTAATGATCTTGGAAGAACTCAGAATATGTTAGGTAATGAGTTTAGCCTGGTCAAGTTTCAGACATTTATCTGATTCAAGAGGATTTGCTTTTGGATTCATCAGGGAATGATATTATAGATCAACTTGGAATAAATAAAAAACTATACTTTTTGTCAATCTTAATCTTTCTTTACCCCCATTCAAGGGAAAATTCTACAAAGATTCTCCTGCTTAAAATGCTAATCTCATGCACATTGCCCTCTGGCCCCAGAAGCTCCCTGCCCAAACTACTCTTTCTATTTTTCATTCCCATTTATGTTCTGCAAACACATCCAGCTTCTTGCTATAGAAGCTCTCAGGATCAGAGTCTAAGGATATGAGGGGGAAGAGCTAGCACTTCCTCCTTTCCTTCATGGTTAAAAACACAGTAACAAGTGTCTACAATGTAAGAGATTGGAATAACCATCATACCCAAGTTTCTGTCCTTTAGTGGTTTCTGGTCTCAAAAGAAGAAGCTCAGACTTTCCTCCACTTCATAATCTCCACTTTATTTTTTTTTTCAAGCATGAAACAAGAGTTTATTGCGGAAGTCAAAGACAGGTTTACAGAGCAAGAGCAAGATACGGGGTTATGGAGCAAGATACGTTCTCCACAGATAGCAAACGGGCCCCTTTTGTCACAATGAAGGGAAAAGCAATCTCTACTTTCGTATATGTCACAAATATTACCAAGAGTCTAAAGTTGATGAGAGGAGAAAGGAGACTTAAGGACAGTCGTAGTCAAAGAATGGAGAAAACAGTTTTCCTCTGAACCCCAAAGCCTTAGAGATTCCTTGAGCGTCTTTCAAGCATTACCAATGTGGATCCACACTCGAGGGGCTTTTTGTTAACTGGTATCTGAGATGGGATTTCCTAAGCGGAACAAGAGCGGGCTGGAGATGAGAATTCTTAATCAAGTTGTTCATTGATTGGGTGGTTTCAGGAGAAAGGGGAGTGAAAGGACCTGATGAGAAAGGCTGAGCCAAGAATGCAGCCTCAACCGGAGACTAGCTGCAGCCTGTGGGGATGCTCTGGAGCAAACGGAGCTCCGTGGAGCTGGGCCTCCTGAAAGACAAGGGTCCCCATGCTCTTCAGCCACTGGCTTAGGTCTGTGGACGGGGAGGGAGACAAGTGCTACTCCAGTTTGACTAAGAAAAAAGAAAAGTTATTCTCTAACACTTATGGCAGCCAGCTTCTAGGCTGGGCGCCATCAGCACCCATTCTCATTGCTATTGAGTTAGTTGTAGAGACACTGCCCAGTCTGCAGTATTCAGCCCACTCTGAGATCCCCATCATCAGGGAGCTCATGGGGGTCCTTGGGCAAAGTAGGGAAAGAGAGAACAGGTACACACCAGCATTAGTCTCTTCGAATTTGCCAAGTTTCCTTAGGATATTGCATCTTAAAGATTCCACGTGGCTGGTGTAATCACTTTGAGGGCAGAGACCGTGTCTGGCTGATTTTTACATCCCAAAGCCTTCTGCCAGTGCTTATCTTATGGAATCTTGAGTTTGCTACAGAAGACTATGAATGGCTGATTTCTGCAGCTGTGTCTGCAGCAGTCCCAGCTCCAGGCTTTCTCAATATTAGCACTATTAATGTTTTCGGTGAGATGATTCTTTGTTGGAGGGGGCTGTCTGTGCAATTATAGGGTGTTTGGCAGCATCCCCAGTCTCTACCCACTAGAAAGCAATAGGACTTTCTCCAAGTTATGATGACCAACAATGTCTCCGATCACTGTCACATATTCATTGGTGGAGGTCAGGAAGAGCATCCTTGGTTGAGGATCCCTGAGTTAGATCCTCAACCCAACAGTATGTAGTTTATTACAGTGTCCATGAGGTAGCTAGAGTAATAAAGGAGGCTATTTCATTATTTCATCTACATGGACCAACCTTAAGCACTCTTAACATCAGACTCTTGAAAAGGAAGAGAGGCATTTGAGAGGAAGAACAGGAGGGAGGAGGTAGGCAGAGGGAAGGGGATTGATGGGGGTGCCCCATGATCACATTAATGTACACAGCTATGATTTAATAAAAAAAAAAAAAGACTCAATTGTAGCTCAATTCACAATTGCCAAGATGTGCAAGCACCCATGAGTGGATTAATAAATTGGTATATGTGTACTATGGAGTACCATTCAGCCATAAGAAAACAAATGGAGACTTTACATCTTTTGTGTTTACCTGGTTGGAGTTGAAATACATTGTTCTTAGTAAAGTATTAGAAGAATGGAAAAAACAAGTATCCAGTGTCCTCAATTCTAATATGAAACCAATATATAAACAACTACAAGCCCACATGAAAAAACAAAACAAAACAAAAAAAACAAACAGGTATAGTCTAGTGAGGGGGAAGGGAGAGGAAGAAGACGGGACATAAGAGCAGGGAGGGGAGTCTGCCTAATGTGCTCACCGTGAGGGCGCTCCCTGTGCTCCCTGGGTTCCCCGGTGAAGGGCTCAACTACAACTTGAAATTTACCTTAGAAATGAAAACAATGTACCCTAACAATATAGCAATCTGAAATTTTGAAAAAGGACTGCCCCTCAAGCCGGACAATGCTATTTAGTTCTCCTCACTCCTTCATCACTTACTACGTAAATAACTGGGCAAGGTTTCTAATTTCTCTGTGCCTCAGTTTCTTAGTTTAGTGAATGGCAGATAATTTCTATCTCATGGGCCGTTATGAGGATAAAAGAAAAGAGTATGCTAGAGTAATAAAGGAGGCTTTTTCTTACTCTAAATATGCTGAGCAAAGAGTCTGGCACATATCAAGTGCTTCGATACATGGTGGTTGTTGGTATTGATAAAAATGTTAGTGGTTTCAGCCACTGGTGATCCTGTTTGCTAATCTCAGGCTTTTCACTCTGTCGTCTCTTGGACTGAGGGTCCTAGGTCTTGGGAAAGCTGAAAGGAGCTGGAGGGTGGTAAGAGATGCCCATGGCAAGTCCCGCCTCGTCACCAGGGCTCAGTCCACCTGCTGCAGCCTCAGATCAGTCGGTAGAATCAGGACCTCTTCTTGCTGGTCCATCTTTTGAAACCAGTTTTATCAAAATGGTGATAGTTGTGGGGAGATAGTGTTGAGAGTATCAGTCCTCATGTGTTGTCTGCTATTTTCAGGCACTATGCCAAGCACTGGAGAATCAAAAATGAATATGTTTTGTGCTAGTTGTCTGTTGTCGCATAACAACTTCAAAACTGTGGCTTAAAACAATAGTCGTTTATTTTGCTGTCAAATCTGCTACTGGGCAGAGCTCAGCAGAGACAGCTTCTCCCTGCTCCATAGTGCATCAGCTGCACTGGCAGTGCTCAGGCCTGGAGGAGCCCTGTCAAGACGGCTGACCCACATAGCTGGAAAGTTGGTGCTCACTGTCAGCTGAGTGCTCAGCCATGGCTTGTGGTCTGTGGGCTTCTGCACAGGCTGCTTGGGCTTCCTCAAGACATGGTGGCTGGATTCCAAGAGAACAAGGTAGAAGTGTGTTTTTATGACCTAGCCCTCAAAGCATTTCTTTTTCTGTACTCCTCAAGGAAAGGCAGGATCAAAGAGATGGGACATAGATTCCACCTCCTGCTAGAGGATGTGTATGGGATGAGAGATAAGGTCAGAGGCATCTTTGGAAGATATAACCTGCCACATTATGCTAAGTGTACGTGGGGGCTCAGATGATTGGAATTCAGTTTGAATATGCTAAGGGACTTTTATATTCTACCTAGAGGTTTCAGGAAGCCTAAAGGAAGCGACCCAGGTCTTAAAGAATGAGTACGTATTTACCAAGCTGGAAAGTGGAAGGGCATTGGGGAACCGTGTGATCACAGGCATGATGAGCTGCTGAGTGAGACTGTCCAGGGCTCCTCTGACACCTCTGCTTCTCAGTGGCCATGTGAACCACTCGGGGCTGCCCCAGGTGTCCTCCCTGTGCCCAGCACATTGCGTGGCTCGTCACTTCATCCTGACTTTCACATCGTTTATGCTCACTTAGCATTTCCCATGAATATGATTCATGTTAGATATAACTGTTCTACTAGACGTTAATGACAGAGCTAGCTAGAGAGACATGTCTTTGTCTTTTTTAAGAAATGCTCTAACCTAATACCATTCATTTATTTTTTTCACACACATATAAAAGTTTAGTTTAACAAAAGTGAATGATTGTTGTGATATAAGGCCAGGCACCAGTTAACATTGAAACTGTTAGTCACAATAACTGTTCCAGTTATTATTTTTTTTTTTTTTAATTTCACAATATTAAGGGGTACAAATGTTTTTGGTACATAGCTTGAGTCAGGGCTATAAATGGGTCCACCACCCAGAGAGTGTTCCTTGTGCCCACTAGGTGGGTTTTTGCTCTTCCCCTTCTCCCTTCCCCACTGCCTGATTTCCAGTGACTTTTACTGCCCCTGCACACTTGTGCCTGCAGGTCATTTTCAATTTATTAGAGAGTACATGTGGCATTTGTTTCTCCATTCTTGAGATACTTTTTTAAGGGTGGTGGTCTCCCATTCCTTCCACATTGCTGCAGACAGCATAAATGCATCCTTTTCATGGCTGAATAGTACTCCATCATATGTACATAAATACCACATTTTGCTAAGACCTTCATGAATCGACGGACACTTTAATTCCACATCTTTGCAATTGCGAATCATACTGCAATAAGCATTCAAGGGCAGATATCTTTCTGACAAAATGACTTATTTTTTCTTTGAGTAGATGCCCAGTAGTGGGATTGCTAGATCAAATGGTAGGTCTATTTCTAGTTCTTTGAGAAAACACCATACTGTTTTCCATAAGGGTCTTGCTGATTTGTAGCCCCACCAGGAGTAGGAAAGCATTCCTTTCTCTCTGCATTCATATCAGCATCTTTTGCTTTGGGAGTTTTTAATAATGGCCATTCTAACAGAGCCAAGATGATATCTCATTGTGGTTTTAATTTGCATTTCCTTGATGGTTAGTGACATTGAGCATTTTCTCATACGTTTGTTTCACATGTGTCTATCATCATTTGAAAAACCTTTTTTCATATATTATGCCCACTTTTTAATGGGGTTCTTTTTTTCTTGCTGATTTGAATTCTTTTCAGATTCCGAATATTAGCCCTTTATCAAGATATATAGTTGGTGAATATTTTCTCCCATTCTGCAGGTTATCTAGTCACCTTGTTGATTATCTCCTTAGCTGGTCAGAATTTTACTTTAATCAAGTCCCATTTATTTATTTTTGTTGTTGCTGTAATTGCCATTGGAGTTTTAGTCATAAATTAGTCACCAATCTAGAAGAGTGTTCCTTACATTTTTTCTTCTAGAATTCTTATGGTTCCTTGTCTTACATTTAAAGCTTTTTATCTATCTTGAATTAATTGTTGTAAGTGGTGAGAGTTAGGGGTCCTGTTTCGTTCTTTTGCCTGTGGCTATCTGATTTTCCCCAGCACCATTTATTGAATAGGCCTTCTTTAACCCAGCATATATTGTTGTCTACTTTGAAAAGGTCAGCTGAGTGTAGGGCGATGGTTTTATGTCCAAGTTCTCTGTTCTGTTCTGTTGGTTTGTCTATTTTTGTATCACGACCATGCTGTTTTGATTACTGTAGCCTTGTAGTTTGAAGTTTTGTAATGCGATGCCTCTAGATTTGTTCTTTTTGGTTAGGATTGCTTTGGCTTTTCAGGCTCTTTTCTGGTTCCAAACAAAGCATAGAATTTTTTTTTTTTTTTTAGGTACGTGAAATATGAGATTGGTATTTTGATGGTGTTTGCCTCAAATCTGTAAATCACTTTGAGTAGTGTGGACCTTCTAACAATGTTGATCCTACCAATCCAAGAGCACAATATGTTTTTCCATTTATTAGTGTCATCTGTGAGTTATTTCCTTGGTGTTGGGTAGTTCTTCTGATGCAGATCTTTCACCCTTGGTATTTTATTTTCTTTGTGGCTATTATGAATGATATTGAGTCTTTGATCTGACTCTTAATTTGACTGTTATGGCTATATAGAAATACTACTGATTTGTGTACAATGATATTGTAAACTGAGACTTTGATGAGTTTGTTTATCATTTCCAAGAGTCTCTTGGGATTTGTCAGTGAATAAATCAAAGCGCCCCCATCTGTATAAAGCTCACATTCTAGTCCAGGAGACACTGAACAGTAAAAACATTAAATAAGTAAACAGCATATGTCAGAAGGTGATAAATGGTGTGGCAGAGGAAAAGATAGAACAAGGTACAGGTTTAGTAGTGCTGGGAGTTAGGAGAAGTCATTCTAAATAGGGTGTTGGGTAGGGAACTTCCTGAAGGTGACATGTGACAGCAGCCCGGACTAGGTGTGGGGTTAGCACACTGTCACTTCACACTGTCATCTCTCCCAGACCTCTAGTCTCTCACTGCATGGCTACTTCATCTGCATCGCCACTCCCCACCGCCACCACACACGCAGGCCGTGCAGCTTACCTTGCCTACACCTGGAGAGAAAAGAGAAGCAATCCGACAGATCTTCCAGGATGGTCCCCACACTGTCCGCCTTCCCTCCTGTTACTGTGTGGGAGGCGTCTGCGCTGTCCTGGGAAGTCCTCTATTATTCGCTGAATCTTCTCTCATTTCACCTTCTCAAGGATTTTGCTCCTGTAACTGTCCCCTCTCTCTCCTGCATCATCAGATTTTCCTGTCTACTCAGTTATTACAAACGTGCTCCTGGAACTCATATCCTAAGGAGAAAAATGTCTTGACTGACCCCTGTGCTCTCTTCTAATGACCACCCCATTTCTCTTCTACTTATCACAGAAAATCTTGAAATACTCATCTAGTATTTCAAGACTTGTCCTGTCTCCATGTCCTCATGTGCCGCCATCTCTTCCACATCTTAGTCTGGTCTTTATTCTTCATCATTCCACAGAAACTGCCTCTGAAAAAATCCAGCAGTAACACCATCTCTGTTATCTCACTGGCCTTACCAGCAGCTTTCCTGGTAAGGACAGAGTGGATCATTATCTCCTTATAAACATTCTTCTCTTGGCTCTGGAGACCTCTCCTGCTTTCCTGGATTTCTTCCTATTCCTTTGGCCTCTTCCCTGTCCCCATTGCTCACCCTCCTTTCCTGTTTGACCCTCAAGTATTAGGAGATCTTTAGACTTGATCCTGAGTCCCCTAGGTTCAAATAATCCCAGTAAAGTAGGCAAGAGGAGTTACATTAACATTATACTAGTGAGTAAGTGACACGAGTTGAGACACAATCAATTACATTTCTCTGTTATAAAAATCATACAAGCCTCATTTCTTGACAGTTTTTTCATGACCTTTAGGTAAAAACACTTGCTGGACTATTTTGTTGCAGGCACCGTAGCATCCTCTAATCTTGATAAGCATTCACTAAGAGATAAATATAACACACCTAGAAGGGATGTGACAACTTTCTCCAAGTATATTAGAAAGCATTTCCAAAGTTAAATTGCTTCTTGCTGGCAGCAGACATTCAATTCTTCTGTCCCTTCTGGGTCATGTTATTTCACAGCTATTAATCACTGCCGCTTACTAAGGGAAAGCTGATACATGGGTTACTGGCTGTGTCAGAACTGTGAATACTTATCAGTGGGTTGATCATTTGTGGTAATATAAAACATATAACAATGATGACAAAGTTGTCCCCAAGTTCAGCTTATCTCACAGACCATCCATGATAATGGGAAAACATGTTGACCTGTAACAAGTGGAAGAACTTTTGGAGTTGTAGAGATCAGAAGTGACATTGCTTACTTCTAAGGAGAGACCTACTACTGCATGGGACCATGAAGGGACCATCTTCTCTCCCAGTGGATATTAGACCAACCTCTGCTCATATCCATTACATTATCTGTAGTTAGTGTAATGGTTGCTTTACTGAATTGCGACTTTCCTGAGATCTAGGACCATGTCTTTGCTTTGCTTTCCTATGATCAAACAGAACCTGTGCATTAGGAAACATAGTACATGGTAATTAGGATTATATTTAGATATTTTTGGAATGACTTTATGAGTGGTTATGGTATAAGACAGATATAACATTTGTTTCCATAATCTACTATTTCCTTAAGAAGGTGATGGAAGAAGTTATTCTACCTCAGTGTAAATTAATTAGCACCATATACCAGATATAACCTCTTCTCCTAGTGGTCTTGTGGACAGATGTGGACATATGACTACTTCAGTGAGCTGGGCCCAGAAGTAGTATGTATCTTTATGAGACCCTCAGAACTCTGCCTTCCTCTGGCAAAGTCACCCATTAACATGAACCACTAAGTCACCAAAATTAACTGACCTGCAATGGGCACGCAGCATGAACAAGAAATAAACCTTTTTCATACCACTAGCCAATAGAAATAATGTAATTTTAAATTTTCTAGTATCCACATATGAAAGGTAAAAAGAAACATGTGAAATCAATTTTAATAAAGTATTTTATTTAACCCAATAAATCTAAAATGTTATTTCAACATGTAGTCAATATAGAAATTATTGAGATATTTTACTTTTTTCTTTTTTTTTTTTGTATGTGTGCTAAGTCTTCAAAATCTGGTGTGTACTTTCCACAGACAGCATGTCCCAATTTTAAGTTGTCATATTTTAAGTGGTGAGTAGCCGCATGGGGTTAGTGGCTACAATATTGACAGGCCAGCTCTACTGTTTTAAGTCACTGACCTTGGGGGTTTATTTGTTTTTGCAGCTTAACTTAAGCCATCCTGACTGCTACACCAAACATTGATTTTCCTCAGATACTCTGGTGACATAAGTTTCCTTAGTTGGATGTAGGGATCACCAAGGTTGATACAGAGTGTGTCTCCTCAGTATTCCCTAGTTGGCAGCATAGAGAACCCGTGATGGAATGTATGGAGATTTGTGCTTAGCCCCTCCTGACTGTGGCCTGGTTGAGAGTTTACTTGAGTTTCTTTTCAATTTAGCCACACTGAAACCTCTGTGGTGTCAAGAAGGTGAATTTTTTTTCTTTGGCCTCGTAATAATGTTTTAACAAGGTAATCAATGATGTGAGGAAGCTAAAAATAGTAATAATGTTTTAACAAGGTAATCAATGATGTGAGGAAGCTAAAAATAGTCTAAAGGCTCAGATGTTCGTAAACTAACTTAGGAGCATTCATCACTACTGATGATGTGCTTAGTAACGTACTGGGTGCTGGACTACAGCGGGGGAGAAGCTATACAGTCAGTGAAATGTATAATCACAGCATTAATTAATTGAAATTTGACCTGTGTTAGTTTTATATAGCTGCCAAAGAAATTACTTCACATTTAGAGGCTTAACACAACCTATGTGTATGCTCCCGTAGTTTTTTCTGGGTCAGGAGTCCAAGTGTAGCTTACCTGGGTCCTGTGATTCGAATGGCCCGTACAGTGCTACCCCCAGGCTGTCAGCCAGGCTGCATTCCTTTCTAGAACTCAACATCTTCTCGCATGGTTATTGGCAGAATTTAATTCCTTGTGGTTGTAGGACTGAGGTCTTTGTTTTCATGTTAGCTACTAGCCAGGGATTATTCTCAAATCCCTTTAGAAGTGTCTCAAAATTCTTTACTCTCATAGACTGTCTCACACCCAGCAGCTTATTTCTTTAAAGCTAGTGGGGGAAGGGATCTCTCTGACCTCTAGACTGTCTTTTAAGGACGTACTTGATGAGTTGAGGCCAATCCAAGATCATTTCTCTTTGATAAAGTCAGAGTTAATTGATGAATACCTTAATCACAAGAGCGGCATTCCCTCAACTTCACAGATTCTGCCTACACTCAAGGAGGGGTGCTTATGTGCATGGAGGGTATATAATTAATATCTTCTTCTTACCCCAGAATTTTAAGATTTTGCTTTGTTCTCGTAACAACACAGTTACGGGGATTGGAAGGGGGTATCTGAATCTCCGGGATGATCTTAGATGTCTGTCTGCCATGGGATGTCAGGCCCAAAGGAGTAGAGATTTTTCAGGCAGAGAAGACAGCATGTAGGAAGACACTGCTTGAGCCCATTAGAGGCTAGGCAATTTAGAAAGAAGAAGTAAGAAACCCCTGTGCTTCTTTCCTCAAAGAGAGGAAAAGTGGTACAAGTTAAGGGAGCTGCCAGGTCATACATCAGCCACTTACGTGATTGTCCAGAGAACCAAGGGAAACTATGGATCATAATGCATTTTTAAAGATGTCTCTGATATCATCAAGAACACACAGGGCAAGAAGGAATGTAGGGAGGCCAGCACGAGGCCGCTGCAGTATTCAAGATGACAGATGATTAAAGGGGGGTGGGGGGGTGGTTGAAGCAGACATGGAGAGAAGTAGACAGATTTGAGAGCAACATAAAAAGTAGAATCCATGAGACTTGGTCATTAATTGGATGTGGCATAGAGAAAGAAAAGACTCTGGACTTGAGCCACTGGCTGGTGGTGTCATTTCAGAATCTGGGACCACTGAGAAGAAGAGTAATTTTGCCAGACAAGTGGGTCAGTTTTAGACACATTGAGTCTGATGTGCCCCTGAGATGGCGATGCTACCAAGGGTGGTGTTACCTTGGCCATTGGCTGTGCTTATCTGGAACTCAGAGGAGAAGTCAAGGGCATAAATTTCGGAGACATCAGATGATAGGTGACATCTGAAGCCATTGGGAAGGGATGAGGTCATCCAGGAATGAACAGATAGAATGAGGCCAGAGCCTGGAGAGGGTCCTCAGGGACCCCCTACTTAAAGGGCTGCTAAGGAGGAGGGTGTGGCCGTTTCACACACCTATCTCTCGTTGCTGATGCTAATGTCATCTCCATAAATATTGTGGAGAGAATATTGCATTTAGGAGCATACAGCACCTTAGAGGCTTCTCCACCAGAGCTCTGTGTATATTTGCCCAAGTGTGTGTGTAAGAGAGTGTTGTAGAAAGGGAATTGCATCAGAATCAACTGAAGAGGGTTTTTTTTTAATTACACTCACAAATTTTGATGTCTGCCTAAGGGAATCAAGAATAACAGACACAAAAAGTCTTTTTGGAGACATATGCCTTCATTTTTGTAGAGAGAACTGAAGCTCAGAAAAGTGCAAGTGATTTGCCCAGTGGTGCACAGCTGGTCAGAGGGCAGCCCCACAGAGAGGAGCTGAAATTGCCTACCAACGCCTTAAGCCTTCAGAGCCCCCAGGAATGCACATTTCTCCATCAATTCCACAGTCTACATTCCAGACACATTAAGAAACTTAGCATCCCTGTGGGTTACCAAAATGTGTGCCAAGCATTCAGTACCTATGGGAGGAAGAATGAAAATCTCCTTTATTAAACCGCAACTGTACAACCACAGCAGCTTCACAACAGCCCTATAAAACAGGTATTGTTTTCCCTATTTTACAAGTGAGGAAACTGAGACTCATGGATGTAGTAATGTGCCTACAGAAATGACATAATCAGGTTTAAAATTTGCTCTTACCCTTGGCCTTACATTAATTTTAGGATGTTTAGGGGGGACCATATGTATGCACCATGCTTTGGATTCCAATATGCAATTAAGCATTTCTCCAAAAAAAATAAAATACCAGTGGGATCAAGTTCATGAGCAAATACTTTTATGTGAGCCTGACCTTCCTCTTGTAGAGATTTCCTCTTTTGTGGGCAGACTTATACAGGTAAGGATCCAGGCTCCAGCCCTTCCTCACTGTGTGACCTTAGCCAAGGCCCCAGACTTCTTTGTACGTTAGTATCGTCATAAATTAAGATGATACCATTGCCTGCTTCACGGGGTTGGTGGGAAGAGGAAAGGATTTCGTGTCTATAAAAGCTCAGAGACACCACCTAACAGGTAGCTGCACTGTGTATCTGCTTCCATCTCTGCGACTTCTATTCATTCATATTCAGTATTTTTTTAATTCAGGAGGCTTATCAGAGTTCCCAATTAATATCTTCTTCTTTCCCCAGAATTTTAAGATTTTGCTTTGTTCTTGTAACAACACAGTTATGACAAAGTGCCATCCGGGTAGTTCCCTAGGGGGGTACAGAACAGATGCAAGTGACCACCCCGATTTGATCCTTCACGCTCAGTAAATTGAAGCATCAAGCATATTTATGCCTGAGGGTCTTTGCCTTTTACTCTTCTTGCTGCCTGGAATGTTCTCTCCGTGTATTACAGAACAGCCTCCCTGAGCATTTTGTTCAGGTCTCTGTTCAAATGTCACCTTGTCAAAAGTCCTGGCCACAATATCTATGTAAAATGGCACGTCCTTCCCGCCATCACTTTCTGTTTTTTCACCCTCTTTACTCTTCTTCCAAGCACTCCATCAGAAACGTGCCATGTCTATTCTTTGAGGGGCTGTCTCCCCCACAGAACTTGAGCTCCACGGGCTCCGGGATCTGGTCTGTTTTGTCCTCAGCTGTATTTCTAGCATCTGAGATAGTCCCTGCCACGTTGTAGGCCCTCAGTAAGAGTTGTGGTACAGATGAACGGGTGAGTAAGCGAGTGGTAGCCTACTATTCACACGGTGGTTTATCTGCAAAGACCACCATGATTTCCAGGTGCGCTGTCACCTGCATGAGCTTGGGACAAAGTGCATGGTTCCAGCCCCTCTTCCTCCAGGTGCGGTTGCAGGTACTGCCATCTGTCCAATTTCCAGGCAAAACAGCTTGCACACTATTCTAGACATCAGGTATGTTTTGGGCACTCTCCTCATTTTATCAATCCCAAGCCTTTTTGAACTTACCTCCACTAGGTCTCAAGTCTGCCTGTTTCTTTCTTTTCTCTGGTTCTAAACACCATCTTGTCTCACCTGGCCTACTGGAATAACTTTATGATAGAACTTTCCACTCCTGTGCTCCCTCTGCACCATTCTCCATAAAATATGCAGCACACGCTTTCTAAGACAAGTGATTCCCTGCCTGTTACCCACTAGTGACTTCTTAGGGACCTTAGAAAAGAAATCAAAGCGCCTCACCACACAGCACCTGGCCCAGCAGGGCAGTCCCACCCTCCTCACCTCACCCTTTACTGCATCCTCACCCCGGCCTTCAGCTTTTGGCACATGTGTAGTCTCTGGACGACTACACTCTCTGTTCCCCTGCTTGAAATGCTTTGCACTTGGCTCCCCTCATGGCATCCAGTTCATGGAACCTGTCCAGTATGTCCTTGTGGAAAGAAGGAAGGAAGAAGGGAGGGAGGGGAGGAGGGAAGGGAAGATCAGGTTTTTTTGTTCTTTTGTTTTGTTTTGTTTTGTGTGAATCTTATGTATTTCTACTCCAGGTAGTTCTCATGCTACTTACTTATTTCTCCTCTTTGTCACCCTGGGTAGAGTGCTGCGACGTCACAGCTCACAGCAACTTCAAACTCTTGTGCTTAAGTGATGCTCTTGCCTCAGCCTCCTGAGTAGCTGGGACTACAGACACCTACCACAATGCCCAGCTTTTTTTTTTTTTTTTTTGCAGTTTTTGGCCGGGGCTGGGTTTGAACCTGCCACCTCCGGCATATGGGGCCGGTGCCCTATTCCTTTGAGCCACAGGCGCCACCCATGCCCAGCTATTTTTAGAAACAGGGTCTCACTCTTTCTCAGGCTGGTCTTGAACTCCTCAGCTTGGGCAGTCCACCTGCCTCAGCCTCCCTGAGTGCTAGTATTACAGGCGTGAGCCACTGCGCCTGGCCTTAAATGGTCATTTTTCTTTCCCCTCAAGCTTCTAACCTAACGGTTTTTTAATCGCAGCATATTAATGAAACAACTCTGTCTTATAAAAATGATTTTCATTTCTCTCCACTTTGGCACTCGCACCCTTGGATTTATGTGGAAAGGAAAACTTAATGACAGGGAGAGACCTGTCTAGAAACAGCTGTGTAATCATTCTGCGGTAGAGAAAAGAGTGATGTATGGGCCGTCTAATTAGCAGTCATCTGTTCCACATTTATTTTGCAGGGCTGAAGTTCAGAAGGCATTCAGTACCAAGCGGTAGGTAATGCCTCCTTAGCGCTTTCTTGAAATACTGAACACTAAATTATATGCCCTACACACTAAATTTTTTTCTCTTAAGTCATAGAAGGGACACACACAGAGGATCATCATTCAAAGGAATTCAGTAAATAGTTTTTCTCAAGATAATCAAAATAACTGTGAATAGCCTCATATCAAATCTTAGTACATCAGTGGCTTAATTTTACTTTACATGTGGAGTGCCTCTTTGTTTTGTTGCTTTATTTTCTAAAATATGAAATTCTTTTAAAAGTAATTTGTGTAAACGCAGAAAACCATAATTCAGAGAAAATACATCTTAAATGCCTGTACAAAGTCATGGATTTGTTTCAATCTTAGAAGCTATGAGATATAATTCACTAGAGAGTCAAGAGATATGGGTATGGAATCGACTCTGTCCGGAAAAAACACTTACTTTGGCTGGAGGTGAATCACTTTACCTATTTCTCTCTCTTCCTCTGAGAAACTGGAGAAAAACCTCTCTCACTGCCGGGGCAGTGGCTGTGGCACACTGTAATCCTGGCACTCTGGGAGGCCAAGGTAGGTGAATCTCTAGACTCAAGAGTTCGAGACCAGCCTAAGCAAGAGCAAGACCCTATCTCTGAAACTGGCCAGGCATTGTGGGGGATGCCTGTAGTCCCAGCTACTGGGGAGGCTGAGGCAAGAGGATCACTTGAGCCCAAAAGGTTGAGGTTCCTGTGAGCTATGACACCATGGCACTGTACCCAGGGCGACGGAGTGAGATTCTGTCTCAAAAAAAAAAAAAAAAGGAAGGAAGAAAAGAAAAAGAAAGAAAAGCTCTCTTTCAAGGTTTGTGTGGGAACAAAATGAGATCACATGTGAAAATACTTTGATAATTGCAAAGCACAAAAAATAAAAATAAAGTGACAGTGTCATTGTTATTGTTGAAATAATTAAAAATTAGTTCTATCAGATTGAATACATGAAAACAGCATGCTTTTATGTAGAAAATGGTTTGAGACTCCATATCAGAATTTTGGTTGACTCAGTCTTTGTTCAGATAATGAACTTGGCTTTTCCACACACAGAAATGTGATATTTAAAGTGTTCCCTAAGTGGAATATGGTAACATATTCTCTTTAATGTTTTCATACATTGATGAGAGATCTCCAAAATGATTGTTCTTCCACTAGATTGTTTATTTTCTGCAAAACTAGCAATCGCAGTTAATCCAGACAGAGAACAAGCATTATGTTTCACTCTAAACCAAGATTTGTTTGATTCAGTAAATCAATCACATTCCTAAAAGTTGTCTTCCTGCGTTGAGCAATTTTTCATTCTTTCATAAAAGATGAAAGAAGAAACAATGGCAAACATAGAACATTGTAAAAAAGCTAGATACATTTAAGAAGCCCCCTTATTCATAATTACAGTTTCCAAGTGAGGGAGCCAGATCTTTCCAGGTTCTAAAATGTATCTTAATATAAACCAAAAAGACATCTTTTTAGGAAATATGGCCTCTCGTCTGCTTTATAACTTGGAGAACTGTACTGTATTTTGAAAAGCAAGAAACAGTCTTTTTTCTAGAGTCCACTCCTATCCCCAAGGCATCAGTGCATTGCAGGCACGAACAGGGCAAGACTGATGGTGTGTGGGTGGGGGTCTCGTGTTTCTGTGTGTTCTGTACCAGCGTTGCCACCCGTGAGCTCGTTCTTACCCCCTGACTAACTTAGCTCTCAGCACCTGTGCAGGGAAGACCGCCTGTAATAGGTCACTGCACCAGAAAGCAGTTTTTACAGAGACAGTTTTCAGTAGTTGCTGGCGTGTTCGTCCCTGAGCAAGTGTCTCATTTGCAGTAACCTGCTGTGTTAACACCAAAAGTCACTCCACTGACAGTCACTTCCCACTTCGCAGGACTCACTGCCTTCTCCTAGGCCAGGCTGAACTGTTTACATTTTACTAATATTCACAGATCGACAAATATTGGGTGTGCACTCCCTGGGTATGCAGCAGTGTACAAGGGGCAGAGGATTCAGCCATGGATAACAGAAACATTTCTTGTCTCCCACTCAGGGCATTACTTTTCCCAAGCTGGAAGATAAAACTTCCTGAACTACCAGAAAGTTGGATTTTTTTAGGCCAATGTCAGAGGGTGCTCCATACTCCCCACCATTTAGGAGACAAGCCCTGGCTCTCCTGCCCATGGGAAGTTGAGCTTTGCACCAGAGTCCATGATCAGGAACGTTGTCCTGACACAAGTTTGATCTTCATACCATCGCAATAAGTCTATATCAATTAGGTACAATGACCCTGAATTAAATGAGAAAGGAGCTACTATTACCCATCATCTTCAAGTGCAAATTTACCCCAGATGGACCATAATGAAGCTCTATTTTTGTCATTGGTGCAAAAAAGAACTGGCTTGTTATAAATACAGTGCTAGTATTTATTAGTATTAGCTACCAAGACCTACTGCATCTGTCAACATTCTTAAACTTTACAAGTTGTAAACTGTAAAAACTTAAATGAACTTTATTTAACAAATGCAAATAATATAACCTAATCATTTGTACCCTGATATTAATCTGAAATAAATTAAAAACAAAACTTAAATGCCGTGTAGTCCAGAACCACCCTGTATGACAAAGATGGGGATAAATAAAGGTCGCTTGGCTGATTTAAAATGGTTGGACTCACTGCTTTCTCACTATCCTTCCACCTCCTTCCACCACCTTCATAACCCGCCTCTCCCCAGCAGGTGACTTCCAAAAAGAAGTCTCCTAATTAGTTCTTCCTGTCCCTTTGGCCAGAGGCATAGACCAAAAGCTATTGGGTAGTTACCAGAGTGTGACATCCCAGTTTTACTTCCCTAAATTCTATGTTAATAAGAATCCCCCAAATAGGCAAAGGTCTTGGGCCAAAGAACACAGCCCTTTGAAAGAGCTTGGCCTGATACCCACCCAGACTTAAATCTCACGTCTCTTAGATGGCTCCCCCGCCACCCACTCACTGCGTTTGACTGGGTGATTGAAGACGTTTCCCCTTCTCTCTGCTTTTGCCAGATCTCTCCCTTATAATTTATTCCCTGTGCAGCTGCCACAGTGATCCTGGAAAACCCAGATCAAAGTGGCTTCCCAGTGTCCTAGAATAAGTCCACTGTCCCGTGCCCTGGGAAGCTCTGAGCACTGTCGCCTGTTCACCTTCTCAGCCTTTTCTGCTGCTGCACTCTCCCCAGCCATCCGGCTCTCCTCTCTCCCGCCAATGGTGGAGCAATTTCCCAGCATGGGGCCTTTGCACCTGGAACACTCACCGCATTCCCTTTATTCCGCTGCCTCCTTTAGGTCTCAGCTCACATGTCACCTCCACAGGAAGGACTTTCCTTGAGCCCTTGTCCACAGTAGTGCACAACCCCTCCCCTATAACTTTCTCCCATCACTTCCTTATCTTCATTATCTGAATCTATCCCTGTCCTAGAATTTTTTTTTTTGCCTATCTCCTTTTGCAGAAAGTAAATGTCTCTGGCACCTCTCTTGTTCACAGCTGAGTCTCAGCAGGCGCAAGGTGCCTGACTCACAGAGGGATATTTGTTGAATGAATGTGTTTGCCCTTTGGGGCCTGGCTCAGGGCTGAGGAATGACCCAAATCGTGAATTCCACACAGGTCCATACATTCTAAGTTCCACCCCAGTTGAAACTGCAGGAGACCTGAATATACTTTTCAATTTAGTTTCTTTTTTCTGTTTCAGTCCTCTCTAATAAATAGTGACATTATCTTTGTGAAGTTGCATGCCCCCTGGGAAGTCCTTGGAAGATACGCAGAACAAATGAATATAAGAATGCCGTTCAGGTAGGTGGAAATGTGTTCCCCCACTCCCTCTGCCGCTCCACTATAAACCTAATGTCTTCCTCTCTTGGAACAAATAAATCTGAAATGCAGCCTGGAAAGCTGTTACAAGAGAAAATCCTTCACATGTCCAGGACATGCAAGTAAGTCTTCATGGCCAATAACGATTTTAAGCCTGTCTACAAAAATTTCTGGCTAATTCAGTTCTTAGCAGGTAGGTATTTGCAGTGCCTGTAAGAAAGAAGCATTTTCCACGTGGCATTTTTATTTCCAAAGTGCCATTTTCAGAAGTCTCTTGTACTGCTGCTTTGAACAGCCAGGCCCCAGGCACCAGTGGCCCAGGGGGTTCTGTTCTTGCTCCTTACTTACCAGTTCCTTCCAGAAAAACATTAAAATCTACTTACATAGAAACAAGTTCAAGAAATTTCATGCAAATGTGATTTAAAAGAAAACATATTTTCGAATTTTAGAAAAGGCACAAATACTGTACAAACATGAATATTGGCGTTTGTTCCAAGGGAAATTGAAAATAATTGTATGTATTCCTTCATTATTCAAAAGGATTGATTTACCTTCCCCTCACAATTAATATTCTTATTTTCCCCATGGATAAAGGAAAAGTAACCCACATTTGCTGTGTAGCAGTAAAATAAAGTATTAAACCTTAAATTATAAATGCCAAGGTTTGTGGAGGTCCATGGTGGAAGCTGATGAGGGATGTGGGGGGATTTAGTACTAAGGACAGGTCCAATCGTGTCTGAAGAAAGAGGTGCTTTTGGTTTGCAGTGTGCCAGTCAGACCAAGGCCGATGACAGGAGTGAGGCAAACTGGGGCCAACTCTATAACATGCCCCTTAGTGAGCTGTGGAAAGTTATGGAACAAATTATCAATTGCATTCATAGAGACAGAGACTGGGGCTAGGGGCACATTTAGAAAAGGGTAATTTCCATTCATAGGCCTGTAACATACCTCCTAGTGTATTTTACTTCTTTATTGGCCTTTTTGTCCTAATACTACACCAAAGTAGAGGCTGGGATGTCTAGCATCTGTTTTCCTGGAGGCAAAATTCTCAAAGTAAATAGACATAGTTCTGATGTTACAATTTATTTTTATATTTAAATGTTAAAAAGGAAATCTGAAAAGGAAAAGTATATACACACGAACACATATATCACTCTACTAAGAGAGATAAGGAATATCAATTTAGCTTCCATTGAAAATGTTATAATAATTAGCTAAAGCCATTTATTAATATTTATTAACTAGGCCAGGCTCAGTGGCTCACATCTGTAATCCTAGCATTCAGGGAGGCTGAGGCAAGTGGATCCCTTGAGTTCAGGAGTTCAAGACCAGCCTGAGCAAGAGCAAGACCCCATCTCTACTAAAAAAAAAAAAAAAAAGTAAAAAATAGCTGGGTGTCATGGCAGGTGCTTATAGTCTGAGCTACTTAGGAAGCTGAGGCAAGAGGATGGCTTGAGCCTAAAAGTTTGAAGTTTCTGTGACCTAGGCTGATGCCATGGCATTCTAGCCTGGGCAACAGAGGAAGACTGTCTCAAAAAAAAAGAGAAGAAAAGAAAAAGTAGTTATTTCTTAACTTTCTAATATGTATTAAGCTTCACTTTAATTACACCGAAAAACCAAAAGAGAATGAAAGAAAACATTACAAAAAGTGCTTGAATAGAAATTGGCTTTCCCTCCTTAGTGTACATCTCATAAAACCTTCTGCCAGAACACACTTCTGTAAGACAGAACCCAGAATGCCTGTGGAAACTTGAGCAACATCAATGCAAAGCAAGTTCCCTTAGTACTTACAAAGATTTCCTATCTGAAGGGCCAGGCCACATCGGAGACCACGCTCCCACATGCCCATCACAGGGCAGAAACGTGCTGCCTCTAAACATGAATATCCTTTTCATGAAGCATAAAGAGATCGTGAACGAAACAATAAAATGAAAATGAATGTGAATCATGGTCTTTTTAGATATAGGAATTCCTGGAGGACAACAGTTTCAGGAGAAAACGCTGTTGATGTGTGACATGTGAATACTGGTCATTTTTCACCTAAGCATAGCTCCTCTGGATACCACCCGACACACTGAAAATTTGTGCTGTTATCTTATCCACAGTTTCAGACAAATAACTCCAGCCTGAGGATATATGTGCATTTCCAAAGGAGGAATTCTCCTCCCATAACATTTCAACATACTGTACAAACATCAGATTGGCTGAATGTAAATACCCCAAAGAATCTTATGAGTATTTATTATTTTCTGTAGACTGTGCTTCTGAACCCCAGGTTTAATCTCCTTGGATTCTTATCCCTGTAATGGTTAAAAGGAAATTGTGGGATAAGTTCTTATGAGAAGTTGCTGATAAAACCTGCTTTTTAAATGTCTGTATGTCCTTGAGTGTGTTTTTTAATAATTAATAGACCTTATTTTTTAGAGAATGTTTAGCTTTTCAGAAAACTGAGAAGATAGTAAAGCGTTCCAATTTACCCTCTCTTTCCCAATTTGTAATTTCCTTATTATTGACACAATGTTATTAACTCAAGTCACTGGTTACCTTAGGGTTCACTGTTGGTTGTCCAGATCTATGGGTTTTGACAAATGCGTATTCTGTATCCGTCATTGTGTAACAGAATAGTTTCACTGCCCTAAAAAATACCCCAAGATCTACCTATTCATTCCTCCTCCCTAGACCCAAACCTCTGGCAACCACTTTTCATTGTCTCAGCATTTTTGCCTAACATGGGGGGATGTTTCTAAGTTTCTACAAGTATGCAAAACACTTTGTGGCATATAATCTTCCCATTCTCTTTTTTTTAATTTATATGCAGTTGTAAGAAGTAATAAAGCGAGATCGCTTATCTACACTATACCCCCCACAGTAACATTTTACAAAATTGTAGTGTATTATCATAACTAGGAAATTCACATTGATAGACTCCGTCAATTTTATTTGTATTTTCCCCATTTTCCAAAAGTACACTAGTTCAGTAACAGTTCAGAATATAGAGAAACTGAGTTTCATTACCAGTCCTGTTGAAGCTTGTTACATGGAGAGATTGCATTTTAATACAACGTCTACCAACTGTGTGTTCTCTCCCTTCAAACTACACCCAGAATTCTCATTTTAGATACTTTTTCAAGAAACAGCAATATGACAAAATCTCAAGTCTGATTTTGTAAATTTTTTCCCCCAGAATTCCTTGGTTTTACCTTCTTAATTGACCTATAACTAGGGCCAATAGTTAGACATGGTGCCCCACTGTGTTCCCTTAGAGCTGGGTACTGATGCTAAATTAGTGTCCTTCCCATACTGGTTGTAAACTATATATATTTTAATATTACTTCATCTAGATCATGAGAAAAGTGTTCTGTCCACTTAAAGCACTATGTATATGTATCAGCTAATGTAATAGCGTGCCCATTAAATTATGTATGTTGACCCATAATCCAGCTCTGCATTTTCCTGGGGAAAAAGCTGACTTCAGCCGATTCTGTGCAAATACCAATCACTCCAAATAACTACTCTGCACATGTTTTGTAGGCAAAGAGCAATAATAAAAAGTGGTGGTAATTAGGAGAGAAAAAAAATATCAGTGCAAACTGTTTCATAGGATTTCATGATGCAAAAACGCATGCCCTGTGTTCCCACTACATTTCTCACTGTTAATCTCTTTTTAGTTTTTTCTTCTTCACCTCTTACAGGCTTCTATCTTCAATCTCCTTTCCTTCCTTGCTAGTTCAAACTGTAACTGACGATGGGTTTTCTTCTCGACTGGCTTCATTTTTGCTGTTCTTCCAGGAGAAAAATCTATTACCTGCCCCGCCGGTACAAGTTCATGAGCAGGTTAGTATCGTGCTCCGTCAGGATAGCGTTTGTCTGTCTGTCGGCCTGTGTGCTCCAACAGTGACAAGAGCTACAAGCTGCAAGGGGCTGGGCTTTTGTCGCATGGGAAAACTGGCTGCCATGTGCCTTGCAAAAAGAGCTGTTTCAGGTTGGCCTGGAGAAAGGAAAGCAGAGATGAAAATGCCTTGATCAGAGTGTCCCTGTGACTCCTCCCCACTAGGGAGGATGCCATTCACCTGCAGGACTCAATTGTCAACAGTCCTGGTCATTCCATACCATCTTTGGTTTGCACAGTTCGTTTGTTTTCACAAATTCTTCCCTCCCCTATAGAGGTGGACATACAATTCGTATACAGTTTTAAATAGTTTAACATAGTAAGTTGCACACAAACATTATGTCCACCCTGTATGCAATTCTAATGCTTAAAATACAGAGAAGTCACCTTCTCAAAAACGATTGGCTACTTGGCTCCTATAGGTGGGGCCCTCCTATGTTAATAATATTTTGTTAATAAAATATACAGACATATACTCCACTCAGGAACCCTTCTTAACCACTTTACTGCTGAAAAAATAATTACCACTAGAAGAAGATTGCGTTTACTGTACTCTGCATCCTCCCAGAGCTTGTTTTGCCTTGTTGTTTTCTGAGAAACTGGGGGATGAGGGGGACGTGTGGATGGTGGTGCCCTCCGTGGTAATCAATGGCAAATCTAATTTTAAAATCCCAGTCAGTCTTATATTTCTATTCACCTTGAGCTGATTTGATGGTTAAACTGTGAAACATTACATTTCTCTGAAAACCCTATACTTGGTTCAGTGGTATGAGATTTAGAATTCAGGTTCCCTCTATACCAGTGTTTTTCAACCTTTTTATTTTTTAATCTCAAGGCACAGTTGAACCTATATAGTTAAACTTCTGTGGCATGCTTAAATTACGTTGATCAAAGAAAAGAGTAAAGAAAAGAATATTTTTACGGTGCTTTGAACTTCTTTTGAAAATAATTTAATTAATGGTCTTTAAAAATTATCACTGCACACTTAAGATCCTCTCTTGGCATACCAGGGTGACGTGGCACACGGGTTGAAAATCACTGTTCTGTACACCCTGCAGGTGATAAGTATTTTGGTGGGTTTAAATATACAGGCACTCAACAAAGTATGGTGTGAGAATCAGCATGCAAAGAAACTAAGGTATCGTTCCCCAACCTTTCCCTGTGCAGCAGTCAGGTGGACATACAGTTCATGTGCAGTATGAATATTCTTTTCATTAACCAGTCAGCATGGCATTTGGATTCAAAACACGGCCCTGTATTAGTAGTTCTCAGACTTCAGCATCAGGATCACCGGGAAGGCTTGTCCAAATGCAGATTTCCAGGCTCCACCCCTACAGTTTCTGATTTAGTAGCTCTTTCGTGGGCTAGAGAATTTTCCTTTCCAGCAGGCTCCCAGCCACCGCCAGGGCTGCAGGTCCTGGCACCATGTTTGAAAACCACTGTTCTGCATGACCAGTTCATCTCCACCTTCCCATGACATTAAGGGTTTGACTTGAAAGAACAAAAACCCAAATCAAGGAAAACCTAAAAGAAACCCAACAAGGTAAAGAGAAGTTATTCCCAGCCTTGATGACACAGTGGAAATACCATTTGTACATGAAATCATTTCAATATGCTGAATGAAATATATTCCACATTCAAACAAAATGCAAGGTGGGGAGAAGTCTTCTCCTTGTCCAAGTTTGCCTGTTCAGTGACGTCAATGTGTGTGGGACCGAGCACGTCCCTCGGGCTCATAAAACCTGTGAATACTGGATGGTTTGGGGCCAGTTATTCCACATCTCTGAGTCTAAGCTTTCCACATTTATAAAATGAGGATACTAGTTTCTACCTTACAGGACTGATGTGAGGCTCAGTGCCTGGAGTGTGTACAGTAAAGTTCATACATGATATGAATTAGGGATCACTGTGTAATACTTAGGAAAACAACGTTATCTCCTTGTGTCTATTCCCTTTCTGTTTTTGAACTTAGCGTCCCTTCTCATCTACTCTTCCTTCTGTCCTTTAGTGACATTTAGGGACCACTAACTGTTCTTCCAAGTAGCCATTTCCTTATTTATATTCCTTATATAACTTGGATCCCTTTGGATGTTTCACCCCTCATCTAATCATTCTCTTGAGGTCTGCAGGTGCAGATGAATCTTTCTAGAACCCAGACATTACTCTTCATTTCCACTGCCATGGCCTTGCCTGAGTTCTTATCGCCTCTTGCCTGTTTTACATCCATTTATCTTTCTGCCTCTGTTTTGACCCCTTCCAAACTAGAAGAGAGTCATCTTCCTAAGTAGCAAATCTGATCTTGTCACATGGAAGCTGCCCCAGAATGATCACAATGAAGTAAAAAGCCTTAGCTTAAACACAGACCTTTATAAACTGTCTTCACCCACTCTCTGCCCATCCATATTGGACTACCTAGAGTTCTCAAACACTTCATGCTCACTTGGGTTTATGTGCTTTTGCATGTGGTGGTCCTTTACAGGGGTCCTCAAACTGTGGCCCGTGGGCCACATGAGGCGGTGTGATTGGATTTGTTCCCGTTTTGTTTTTTTACTTCAAAATAAGATACATGCAGTGTGCATTGGAATTTGTTCATAGTTGTTGTTTTTTTAACTATAGTCCGGCCCTCCAACAGTTTGAGGGACAGTGAATTGGCAGCTTGGTTTTTCTATGCTGCTTTTCTTCGTGACTATCTTTCTCCCCACCCCACATGTGTGTGGAGATTCCTTTATTCATTGATTCTACCTACTATGTGCTAGGTTCACCTACTAGGTGCTAGGTCCTGGAAATGTGAAACTAATCGAGCCATCATTGCCTTAAAAAATATCATTCAGGATGGAAAAATAAACAGCATCAATAAAAGTAATTATGTATGTAATTACAAAAGAAAAAAAAAAGAAAAGAAAAGAAAAACCAAGCTGTCCAAAGTGTCAGACACAGACTTGGAACTGAAACATTTGCCTAAACAGAGGGGGAGGAACAGGTAATAAGTGCTTGAAAGAAAATGCTGAAAAAACAACTATAGATTCTAAAGGTTGGATAGGATATTAAATAGCATCTAGTCCAGCCACTCGTCAGATATTTATACCTCTGCTCTCTGGGCAGCTGGTCATGTCTGAACATCCCTGGAGATAGGGAATTCCGTAGTGCATCCATGGGCAGCTCTGACTACTAGAAATTTCTTCTTTGAAATGCACCATAATCTCTGTCTCTTTAGCTTTCACTCTTTGATTTTCTGCCCCCTTGGATCAATGAAACAAAGACATTCTGCAGAACAAAGAGACAAAGTATATGGACAAAGTATATGAAATTATGGACAAAAAGGCTTAGCATGTAGCGGCTATGTGGAAATTGAGGGTTAGGGATAAAGAGGTTACCACACCTCTTTGGGGAAATACCTTTGGAGGGAAAAGAAGAATTGAGCATGAAGAGATATAGCTGTGGTGATTAAGAGGATGATTTTTTTCTTTAATAATTCTGAATTACAACTTATGGCAGGTCTTTGAGGTGTTAGTGTTCCAGAGCCCTTTGGAACGGGTGGAAAGCAATTGAAGAGTGCAGTTGAAGCTGAGTAGGTGATTTAGGAATCAGTGGCATAGGAGTCCTGACCTCAGTCGAGGGGTTGTATGGAAGTTCCCAGGAAAGAATGAAGAGAAGAGGTCTTATTTTTTTTTTAATTATCATTATTTTTTTATTGAGACAGAGTCTCACTTTGTCACCCTGGATAGAGTGCTGTGGTTTCATAGCTCACAGCGACTTCCAACTCTTGAGTTCATGTGATTCTTTTGCTTCAGCCTACCAAGTGGCTGGGACAACAGGTGTTCCCCACAACTCCTGGCTATTTTTATTTTTTATTTTTTTAGCCGGGCTGGGCTGAATTCGAACCCATCAGCCCCACAGTATGTGGCTGGCTCCCTAACCACTGAGCTATAGGCGCCCAGCCAAGAAGAGGGCTTACTGCAGATTTTCTAAGAAATTGCCACTAACTCTCTTCTCTTCCCTGACATTCCAATCTGAAGGGGACGCGTACGACTTGCCATCCAGCTGTACACCAGTAATGAAGCACTGATTCCCAATATTCCAAAACTCTCCTGTCATGCCAAATATGGGTATTTAATTTAGCTTTTTGTCTCATCCATATACATGAAATTGAATTTCCCCAACCCATCAAAGCATCCCTGAAACAAATGTATAGCCTAAGAAATAGGAGAAATGTGTTAAAAGTTGTAAAGATTTTGAGCAGCCAGAGAAAGCATTTTTCTACAAATATCTGTACTTTGAAAAGTCACCTGCCTCTCCTAAAGCACATGCCCATCGTTCAGACATGTATTTCTGGAATTAATGCTCTTTTTATCCCTCTACTCTGTCGATTGAATGCTGCTGGGCCTCTTATCTTTGGGCCAGCTTATAGGCATTATAAATTACCTAGCCAATAAAAAAGGGAAATTTGTCATCTTTTGCCTGTGTTTTTTCTTTCATAAAATACTACAAATACAGTCTGCAAAAGATGTGATTACAAAGTAACAAATCTGATCTTTGTGGGTGGTCTTCACCTAAAGTCTTATTCTACTCATTCTTTCCCTTCAGGCCCACCCCCTACCCCTGTGTACATTCTGCTTGTCTTGATCCTTTGCAATGCTTGACAGGGTGAATGCTGGACCCAATTACATTCTCCTTTCAGTGCAGCCAGAGTCTGATCAGGTGAGTGTACAGGCAAAATGACAAAATGCCTTGTATATTTCCATCCCTGTTTAAAAAATTAATACACGTAAATGTTCCAAGGCCTTTGGACTCTCCTGTAAAAGTATGTAGGCTGTGTCCCAAATAGTAGCCCTGTGACCTAAAAGAATTACATTAGCTTCCTAAGATCACTAATTCCTATCCAGGCAGAGGCTAAAAATACAGGGCGCTTGGCTCTAAGAAAAGGAAAAAGAAATCCAAACCTCCTGTTGTCTATTATCAGTCCGGGGACGAGGGAGCTTTATTACAGCAATGCAGGGCTGCGTGCTGCCTCCACTGAGAGGAAGGAGAAGCTCATCTGTATTTTTCCTGTAGGCATGCCCTCCCTGAAAACATAATCTGTTAGACACAGGATGCCCTTATTACAAGGTTGTGATCTGGGGAAAAGCAGGTGTCTTTGAAGTGGGCTTGTTTCATTTAATTTCTTCTGATTAAGTTGTCATTAGTGGGTTGTGAGTGGTTCCAGGGAAAGGACCGTCCTGCACTCTGTGGGTGGGGGACTCTGCACATGGTAAGTGGTAATGCCCCCTGATAGATCAGCAAGTTGGGAGCAAAGGTCCCTTGCATGTGGTCTTTTCTTTAATCATCACTTCTCCTAAAGTGGGTATGATTACCTCCCGGTCACAGCTGAGGGAACCAAGAACCAAAGAGATGAAACAGACCATTCCCAGACCACCTTGCAAAGCCATGGCAAGGCGGCAAGCCCGTGCCCATCTGCTTGGACACCATGGCCAGCTCTGCCCAGGTGCCTGGAACTCCACCTGCCAGGAACCATCCTTTGGGGGGACCCAAACTTATTATCAGAACAACTTTCTATTAAAGTAACTCACGTTGTAGTCCAGATATTAACTTGACAAGTCAAGGCCAGAAATGCCCAAGTGGGTGATCCATTTTCCCTTTATTGATTTGCTTGTGTGTCTGTAAGAGGCCTTTTGCTCAGTAAATGGCAGAAATGGAACAAAGTAACAACACATCCAGCTAAAATCGATGCTAAATCATTAAGCCAATATTTTCTTTTCCCTACCAGTGGAGACCTTATTCAGTAAGCTCCACTCCTATTCCAAAGAGAAAAATGGGATGCCTTCTAGTCAGAAGGTTTCTTGATTTTAATATTGCAAAGTAAATTTCAAGATTGCATGTTCAGGGATGGTTATTGGATGCAACCTGGGAGCACAGATCTCAGTGTTTGAGGCAATGTCATAGCTTTTGAATTTCTGTTGGGAAGAGAGCTCTGCATAAAAGTTCATCGTCATTGTTTTCTTCATCCCAGAAACCACCTCTTAACTGAGCCCTTTGAGCAGCCCCAAGGTCTTGTGCAAGTTCTTGATACTCATTATTTCTTCCTCACCACTGACTTACGTTGTTAACACTGTTAGCTCAGAGAGGTTTAGTTATTTGCCCAGCAAGATCTATACGACTGCAATGTGAACCTGCCTCCAGCTGACTTCAGGCTATCATTATATGTGCAAAAGTTTATCCATTAGGTAGGGTAAAAAGAAAAGGTCTTCATGAACTCATGTTTGTTTAGCGTGATGTGACCAAAATGTTATCATCCAAATACCCAACATTCTGCAGTATCTGACTGATCATCATTTTAGTGATGAGCTTGGTAAGGCTCAGTGGGGATATAAGGCTCTTCCCAGGCCACAGCGATGTGTGAGGGCGCCATCAAGACTTCCTCTGGAGTCTCCTGCTTTCCAGCCTAGTGACTGTGTGGGCTCCATGTTTCTCTTTTGCATGGCTGAAGCAGATCCTCAGTGAAGTCTTGAGTATGGCACAGTCTGGAGACAGGAGTGTGTTTGTGGAGGAGCAGCCTGCAGGAGCTCTCATGCATTATCCCACCATAGATTCTTGTTGTCAGAGCCATCTCGCTGGGAGGTGGGAACCACATGTGGCCAGTGGCCTTAGCACAACAGGAGCCTGACTAACTAAAATAGTCTTGGTTGGGTCAGGAGGAGCAGACCAAGACTATTTTAAAGGATGCATGAGTTTCCTGTTACCATCATAATCCATTGCCACAAACTCAGCTGCAGGAAGAAGTACACACATATTATCTCACATTGTGTAAGTCAGAATTCCGGGGGAGAGGAGGCTTAGCTGGCTTAGTCTCCCAAGGCTGAAGATATTGCTGGGTCTGGGCTGTTATCTGGGGACTGGGGAGAGTGTACTTCCAGGCTCATGCAGGTTGCTGATACAATTCATTTTATGCAGTCATAGGACTGAGGGGTTCATTTCTTTACTAGCTGTAGGTTGAAAGTCCTTCTCTGCTTCTGTAGGCTGCCTGCATCACCGGCTCCCAGCATTGTCAACTTCGCAGCCAGCCATGGAGGATCAAACCTTTCTTCTATTGTGCATCCCTCCTGTCTCCTCCCAGAGAAAGTTCTCGGCTTTTAAAGATCTCACTTGGCTAACTTGGACCCATCTGAGTAATCCAGGGTACCTTCCCTTGCTGAACATCTGAACCTTATTTACATCTTCAAAGTCCCGTTTGTCGTGTGACAACATATTCATTGATTCTGGTGTTAGGGTGTGGACGTCTTTTGGGGGCAGTTCTGCTGGCCACATTGGAGTGTTCCTGTCACTTCACAGTCACTGTGAAGAGCACACTGCATGGACAGCCATGTGTCATGGAACCTGATGCCCCTGGCTTTGTCCAGGCTTCACAGGGAAGGCCGGTCCAACTCTCCACCCCTCCGCCCAGCCCTGTCAGGGCTTTTACTCCTGAATGTCTTTCTCCCACTGTAGTATTTAAAAACCTCCAGTTCCTCCGCTTTCCATCACTTTCACATTAGTCCTGTGCGATCCTCAAGAAATTAATAATAACGCTTGCTGCTGCCCAGAAGCTTCCCCAGAGCGTTTCATGCTCGCCATGTTTTATAAGCCTCCTAACCATTCTATGTGGTCCATAAAATAATGATGATAGTGATGATTATCATGACTATTTAGCCCCATTTTATAACCCTGGAAAATAAGACTCAGAAATGTGAGTAGCTTATGGAAGGTCACTCCACTGATAAGCAACAGAGACAGGTTTTAGGCGTCCCAGTTCTGAATCCCGGCCTCTTTGCACCATGCCAAGTAGCCTCCCCTTGCTCTCTTCTCACTTCCTCTTTCCCCTCTTCATTTTTCAATTAATTAATCATTTTCATTACCCTGTAGTACTTTCTCTGTTTCATTTAAATTGTGGTGCCACAAGCTGGCTGCTGAAAGCTGCCATTTCACTCCCATGAAGTATTTATGGTTGATTTTTTTTTTTTTTTTTTTTTTTTACAGCTTTCTTTGTTTTTGTCCACGCTGAACACTGTACCCAGCTGGATTTAATTCATAGTCATTGCACGCAGAGCCTAGATTCTGTGGGAATGTGAATTTTGCAAAGTGTGATCCAATTAGTGCTGCAGACCAGAGATGTGTGGGAGGTAAAGCTCTATTATAAAAAAGCTGTGGGCCAACGTCCTCTTTCTTGAATGAGTTTTAAGACAATCAGACAAAATCAAGCCAAGAGCCACAGGGAAGGCCACCAGCTTAGCCTAGAAAGTCTGATTTCTAAGTCTATGTAAGGACTAAGTCATTGAACGTACACAAAGTATAGATGCTGGGATAGCACAATTAACTTCAAATTGAAAAGCAAGACAAGACATAAATGTTAAAAGGCAAGCCAGTTGCTCAAATTCTTATTTTTGAAAAAAAGAAAAAAATGGTACTAGCTAGCTGGCATTTACTGTACACCAGGCACTGTTCTGAAAATTGTGCGTGTCTTTTAATCAGTTCGTCATCATCATCCTATGAGTTGGGTATAATCTTCATGCCCATTTTATAGATAGGAAAATTGAGGTGCATCAAAGTTAAATAACTAGTCCAAGGTTGTGCCTTTAGTACTTACAGAGCCGGGATCTGAATCTAGGTACTCCAGACCCAGAGTTCAGGTTTTCAGCCACTGGATCATGCTGCTTTCCTGAAGCTTAGAGACTCACTGTGATAACATTGAGGCCACTTGGTATTTTAAGTATTCTTATGTGGGGGAGGGGAAGAAATTCTCTGAGAGGACGGACCTAGAGCAGCTATGAGATTCTCTCCAGTTTTGGTCTAGGGTTCTGGGAAAGGACAGCCATCCCCAGGCAGAGCTGGTGTCCTGGTGAGGCTGGGTCCACGCTGGGAATGAAGCAGGCGGTAAAGGAGCAGTTTACCAGTATTTTTCAATTTGGAATTGATTAGTGATATAAAAAATATTCCCGTCAGCTGGGAGTTTTACTGTGGTAATTAATTTTACGTGTCAACTTGGCTAGGCTAAGGGATGCCCAGAGAGCTGATGAAACGTTAGTTCTGGGTCTGTCTGGGAAGGTGTTTCTAGGAGAGATTAGCATTGGACTTGGTGGAATAAGCAGGAGACGAGGACTCTCACCAATGTGGGCAGGCATCATCCAGTCCATTGAAGGTCTGAACAGAACTAAAAGCAGAAGAAGGGTAAATTTGCTTCCGTGTGAACTGTGATGTCCATCTTTCCTGCCCTTGGACATAAGAGCTCCAGATTCTGTGGTCCATGATTTACACCTTTGGCTCATAAGCTTCTGGAGGCTGAGAAGTCCCATGATCTGTGGTTTGTAAGCAGGAGGCCCAGGAAAGTAGATGACACAGGTCTCATTCTAACCTGAAGGCCTGAGAGCCAAGAGCACCAGTGTCTAAGAGCAGGAGAAGATGCATGTCCCAGCTCAAGACCATGGAAAATTCATCCTTCCTTCATCTTTCCATGAAGCCAGCTAGGAAACCATGGCCTGAAAACCACTTTTAGGATGCTGTTGTTGTTTTCCTTGACTTGGCCTCATGCATGCATTAGCTAGAGTGACACATGTGTGCTGGGATGCCCCAGCACCATCACAACCGCAGAGTCAGCTTGAAAAGAGAGCAGTGGAAGCCAGAGATCCTGCTGCCTGCTGAGAAGCTGCTCAGTGAAGCTGTCAGAAGCGGGAAGTGAACTGTGGCATTGGGCTTTCGGTGCACACTCAACCCCCTGGATGTGCTGCCAGTGCCCCTCCCCAGAGTGAGCCACAGCTAGCTTCTCTGACCTCAGAGCTTTTCCAAACACAAAATGAGTTTCTAGAACCAACAGAAAGTGAGAAGAAGTCCAGGTCTCTACTGCTTTGTTTAAGGAAGCATCAGCTTTCTTTCCCGAGCCTCCAAGGCTTGTTATGGCTACCTGGTCATTTATTGGCATGCAAATGTACGTCTAACTCATAACTGGTATTTCATAAATGATAACATTGAAGCCACTTGGTGAAATCAATGCACTTGAATTCTAGTTCTCTTCTTTCTGACTATAAAACAGGATTATCATGAGTGCAATGAAAGTGCCTGGAATGTGTGGTGTATAATTATGGCTCTGTGGAGACTTCCCTCCTTTCTTTTGGGGTGATGCTGACATGCTGTACCCTTTGATTTTGCCTTGCATGTACCACAGGGTCGATAAACAAATAAGCAGGTTTCGGAGATGGTTACCTAAGAAGCCAATGAGGTTGGACAAGGAGACACTGCCAGACCTGGAGGAGAATGACTGCTACACTGCCCCTTTCAGCCAGCAAAGGATCCATCAGTGAGTGTTTTGGGTCAAAGCCCCTGTCTTACTAAGGATGTGTGGCTGGGATAGAGCCTTACCTTGCACGCCTCTGATTCTTTGGTGCATGTAAGGAACAGCATACTACCCTTCTCCCCTAAAAGTCCTATGAGTGTTCATATTCCTTTCATTTTAGTCAGGGGAAGCTAACTGCTGTAATAAACCCTATCTTTCATGGCTTAGGATACAATTCTGGTTCATCTGGATGGTGGATGAATGAGTTTCTCTAGGGTGAGACCCAGGCTCCTTCACTCTTGCGGCTCTGCTGACCTACCATGTACAGAGCCCCCTACAGGCTCATCTGTATCTAGACAGCAGATAGTGATCTACACCTTTTCCTTTTGAAAAGAGGGTTTGTTGTTTCCTGTTTTTTAGTTATCTTAGTTCCCTTTTCTTCAGTAATTCACCAAGTTGCTATAGGAGAACGGTTCTCAACCTGTGGGTCATGACCCCTTTGTAACAAAGAAAATACATCCTGCATATCAGATATTTACATTATGATTCATAACTGTAGCAAAATTACAGTTATGAAGTAGTAATGAAAATAATTTTATGGTTAGGGGGTCCATACAACATGAGGAACTGTATTAAAGGGTGGCAGCATTAGGAGGCATTAGGAAGGTTGAGAACCACTGCTCTAGGAGAAGCCGCGTCACCTGGCAGCCCACTTGCTGACTCATCTATTAGACTGTGTCAGAACAGTAATTTGTCACTTTTGACATATGAGTAGGAAAAAAAAAATTGGCTAAGTAACTGAGCCTGTGAGGAATTGCAAAAGTGATAAGACAATTTACTCTGAAGCTTCTGAGATGATAAGAAATGATGGTCTGATGGCAGGACAGGCAGGAGGAGAGAAAAGGGTGCCAAAGATTGTTAAAAATGAGGAAAGAAAGATCAAGATCAAGCCAGCCCCCACCTCACTTGCAACCAGACTTCACAAATTCCTGGCCCTCCCTGCTCCAGCTATAATGGCACCCTGGTAAAAAAATGAGTTACCTCAGGAGAGAAAAGGGATGGCAGGTTTTTGAAAAAAAATTTGGATGATTTTGTCAAAGAGTAAACCAAATGGCAATTGTTAAGAAGTTTCCGGAAGTGCAAGGTGGGTGCATGTTCCAGCAACAGAATATCAGTTAAAGTCTGTGGACCTCTCCAGGGCAAGGGAGAAAAGAAAAGAAAATCAAAAAACAGATGTTCTGCATCCAAATGTATTATACTCAATAAGATCAATCAAATTCAATAAGCCTCTGAATCAGCTGAGCCTCTCATTCCCATGGACCAGATTGATGCTAATGCAGCCATATTATGTGAACATTTGAAGGGGACATTGAAGAAAACACAAAACTCACAGCCCAAGCTCAGAATCTTAGTTTAATCCTGCACAGAAAATAAGAACTGGGAGAGACATAATATTAACTCAAAAGATCAGGATGTATGAGTAGTTTTTTTTTTTGAGAGAAAAATAAAAAGTATTTCTTTCAGAATAACTAAAAGCTGACATGTTCCCAGTCCTAATTAAAACCCTCATCATATCTGTTATTGTTCATCCTGAAAGTTTTTAAGGCAATCATTTATTGCCTACATTTTTCTGGATTGGAATCTGGTTTACATGCAGATTTCCCCCTGTGTTTCTCACCTTCTTGAAAGAATGCCTAGCATAGTATAGAAATGTGTCAAATATTTTGGGTGATAGATGAATGGATGTATAGATGGGTCGATGGATGGATGGATGGATGGATGATGGACGGATGGATATATGAGTGAATGTGTAGGTGGATAAATGATGTGGATAAAGAAGTTTGTGGTGTGTACTGTGGGTTTTTGTTTCACTCCGAAGGGTAGAAGTAAATTGAAAAGCAATGATGGATGGATAAAATGGATGGCTGGGAAAAAAAAAAAACAATGAAATATATGGTGTATGTTCTGGGATTTTGTTTTACTTCAAAGAGTATTACATGGAAGAAGAAGGTCTCCCACCTCTCTCTTCATGCTCGTTATGTTCTATGACGTTCTTGCTTTAGAGCTATACTTGGTCTCAAAGTCAAGCATGGGTCTCAAAGTCAAGTGCACCAGGACATCCATTAGGATTTCTGGGGGACTAGAACCAAGAATCGTATATTTACAAGTATTTTAAAATACATAATGAAGGAAGGATGATTGCTTGTGGGATAGGGGTATTCAGCCATCTCACACATTTGAAAAGCCTTTTTTGACCTTTTTGGGTATTGGTTTGCCAAATAATTGATTTCTTCAACAGTCACTGATTTAGTGTTCACTTCTTACCAGGCGTGTCTGGATTCATAGGATATGAAGATAAATAATAGAGTTTTTGACCCGAGCCTAGTAAAGAAGTAGACTATTTGAAATAATTGTAAACACTATGATGAGTGTGACTTACAGAGAGAGTGCTCAGTTCTCCAGATTAGGAGGAAGGTTGGTAAGCAACGAGGGCAGATCCTAAAGAAGAAATTGCTTGACGGGGTCTTGAAGGGTAAGACTTGCCCAAATAGGAAAGGGGAGAATGATTTCCCAAGGAGGGAGAGCAGCATGTGTATAAAACAGGGGTGGCGAACACACGGCTAGAGCCGCATGTGGCTCCCGGCCAAAATGAATTTCGGCTCTTTGCCTCTTATTATTTTGTATACTGTGTTTGGATTTTGTTATGCTGCTTCTGAGGAGGGACCTCTGAGGAGCGATCTCCGAGTGCGTAGTTGAACTTGTTCGCCACCCCTGGTAAAACAACAGAGGCATGAAACAGGATGGAGTGTTTGAGGAACCACAAGTAGCTTTCTGTGGATAGGAGTATAGGGTGGGAGTGTTCCTATTGGAACCAAAGAAAGTTTTCAATGGAAGATGAGATTGCAAGGCAAGAGGAGCAAGGAAGGAGACGCAGAGGGTCAGGTGTGGAATGAAGCAAATTGAAGAACCAGACCTCAGTGCAACTAAGAGAATACAGGCAGCTCTATCTTACAAGTAGGAGATGAAAAATTACAGAAGAATCTTGAAGATTATTCATGGGAATTCTTTCTCTTTTAAAATTGTCGTGCCACATGGGTAACATCCCTTTGATGAGTGTGTCAAAGCATGATGTGAAGAATGTGTGCTGTCATGTTGGAAACAATTATTTGGTACGGTCAGGGAAAAAAAATCCCTAAGGATGCTTTGAGGGTAGTATTAACAGATTTAAATTAGTTAAATGTAGCTGGTTAATCAGCTTTGGGAGTTACATCATGACATCCTGTCTTTCCAAGTACAGTCTAAAGTCCCAGGCAACTTCTTAGTTTACAGAATGCTTCGTACTGTGTTTGTCTTGGTATAAAAGAGAATAATAGAAATTTAGGTATGTTGAGTTGGGGGGTAGGGGGGGGCAAGGGTGTGAAAAGTGTAGGAAAAATGGAAGAGAGAATGGAAGATTTAATAAATAATGATCAAAATGGGAAAGAGCCTTGAGAATACTTTGCTCTCAGGAAAAACCACTAACTGAATTAACTCACGAACTCTTGCTTCTATGAGCTGTTTTTACCTTTTTAAATCACCTTCCAACTCTTCAGCCTCCTGTCTGCACAACCTCCTTCTTCTTGCTGAAATGCCTTTTCTTGAGGAGCCCTTCTTTCAGGTTTTATCAGAGACATTGCTTCCAGAAAACCTGCCATGATTTCTAACCTCCACCCCCAACTGAGGTTGAGTTTCACTCTTCTGTATTTTTGCCACATTTTTCTTTTTCTTAATTAATAGCACCATCCGCTTTAATTGCTTTCTTAGACTACACAAACACCTTGAAAGACTATGCGTGTCTCACTCACTCACTTGGAAGGTGCTTAATAATGATGTGTTCAGTGAAAAACAAATCAATGAATGGATAGAAACAAAAATAGGAAAGTGATGCAAGTGAAGAGTAAAGATGATGTGAAGTCAGCAGACTGCACGCTCATCGCAAACCCAATTCAAGACCTCTTCTCCTCAAATGGGGTCAACCTCCCTGTTCCCTGTCTCAGTAAACCGCTCTGATCTACTTGCTGAAACTGGCTCTGGAAGCTATTCTAGGCTCCTCTCTCCTGTCTACTTCCCACATCGTACATCTCCAGGGACTGATGGTTTTACATCCTAAGTGTCTCTTTATTCCAGCAACTTCTCCCCCAACTTTCTCCCCAGAAAGAATGTTAACAGTTTTCCCTGGCTCTCCTCTCACCCACCTCTAATTCATTCTGCCAAGTACATACAGAACGATGTTTTCAAAATGAACCTCTGATCCTGTCACTTCACCCTGTTTAAAAACCTTAGAATAAACACCAAAATTATTGCTGTGACTTGCAGCCCCTGAATGGCCTCGCCACGCTGCCACCTCCCCTCCAGCCTTATCTACCCTTCCTGCCTTCTACCCTGCATTTGTTATGATCCAGACACATACAACCTCTCAATTCTTAGGGGTGTTTAAAATATGTCTTTATTTGTATAAACGTATGGGGTGCAATGCAACTTTGTCACAGGCATAGATGGTGTAGTGATGAAGTCAGGGCTTTTAGTCCATCCATTACCCAAATAACAGGTAATACCACTAAGTGGTAACTCATCACTCACCTCCATCTCTCCCCCTCTGAATCTCTATTGTCCTTTTGAGGTTCTTTGGATATACTCTGCCCCCAGGGCATTTGCACATGCTGTTCTGTTTCCTGAAATTCTGTTCCCATTCAGCTCTTAGCTGTAAAGAGTCCCCAGAACTCTCCCCATACTCCATCACTCCCCACCCATCGTTTCAGGTCTCTGCTCTGTACTCTTTTAGCACATGTTTCCTGTATAACATTCTTCACATTTGAATTTTTTTTTAATTATTTAAGTATTAGATGATGAATACTCATCTCTCCAGGTAGACCATCTACTGGAGGCAGAAGCCATATCTGGTTTTTCTCATGATTGCATCTCCAACCCCCAGCATAATGCCCAGTGTACAGTAATGCACAGTACTTGTCCGTTAAATGAATGGAGTAAAAATAAAAGTAACAGGACAGAATAATCTAATTGTAAACGTTTATACTTTGAACTGCATTTTACAAAGAAATTAAAATTGAGAAACAATTATAAGGCAAATAGCCTAGCATTCTATTTGAAAATATATCTGTGTTTAAGAAGAAATAAAATAAAACCTGTGGGTGCTTGTAAGTCAACATACAAATGCTGTTTGGTCATTGTATACGGTCTTACCAAAGGTGGGCCTACAGGTAGGAAAATTCTTACACATTCCAGACACTAAGAAATTTAATTCTCATAATAACCCTATGAGGGTGGAGACATCTTTATCTTCACTGTTTTACAGATGAGGAAAGTGGAGCCCAAAAAGGTTAAAGAACACCTACATTAGGCCACTTGCCTAATCCCCACCCCCAAACATCAGTGGTTTCACACTGTAGAAATGTATTTGTAATGTGCATTACTGCCCAGTGTGGGTCACCCTGGGAAGAGGAGACACAACCTCATCTCTGTTTCATACAGTCATGCAGACATCTAAGATCCTTCTATCTGTCATCCCCTAGATCCCTCACAGACAAAGCACTGGGAAGATGAGGGGGTTCTTTAAGGAACATTTTGAAAGTTCCAGGCTTGAAAGTGGTATATAACGCTTTGATCCACGTTTTCTAGACCAGAGCAAACAATCCTCATGTGGTTACCACTAGCTCAAGAAATGCTGGGATAACTCATCTACTTGTATGCCTAGGAGAAAAATGGAAGCAGGTTTGCCGGATAAATAGTGACGGAACAGGAATTCAGGTTCAGACAGCAAGGCCCACGATCTCACGCTCTGAGCATTGTACTTTCAGATTTTCTCAACCTCAGGACCATTGACCTTTGAGGCTGAACAACTCTTTGTCGTGGGAGCTGTCTCATCCATTGAGAACATTAGTAGCATCCTTGGCCTCTACCCACTAGAGCCAGTAGCGTCCACCTCCCACTCGATTGTGACAATCAAAAAACCGCTTCCAGACATTGCCACATTTCCCCGGTGGTGGAAGTGGGGTGGGCGCACAATCACACCCCTCCCCACAACCTAGAGAAACCCTGCTCTGTTGTCTTGCCAACCTCAGGCAGGCCCACCCCCTCTCCGTGATAAACTCCAGCCTGAATCTGATGACAATGACAGACAAGGCCATTGGAGAATTAATTTATTCCTCCTTGCCCGTGAATGTCACCCTGTTTAAGTAGCACTGCCCTTTATGCTCAAAATGGCTATGGCAGTAACACCCTTGAGGCAATTACTTTCTAAGGTCAAAACCTGTAATAAAGGTTCTCTGCTGGAAGACAAAAAAAAAGGAAATGTGGAAAAGAGTCATGTTTATAATGGATTTGTAGAATATTCTGTCAAGAAATAGATCAATTTTGAATTGCCTTTCAGAAAAATGTGCTAGATACAGGCAGAGAGAAAAGGTCCTTCCCTCCGTTCTCTTTACTTTTATCATTACCATTATTTTATTATTTTTTTTTTAATAAAAACCCATAAAAAGTGAGGTTAAACTAGAACTGGAATAGCAGCACTTTTAAACTAAACAGCAGCTATTTCGCCATTTCACATTTACGTCTCAGTGACCTGTGCCTGTTTGCCTTTGAAACCCTCTCAGACAAAGAATTTGGAGATGCTGATCCTTCCTGGCAGGTATCCTTTATGTATTTTCTTTTCAGAGCATTTGGAGTTTTTCGGTTGTTTTCATCGATCTGAAATCCTTAGAGAATCCTTCAGGCAAAAAGATACCGAGATTGATTTAGGCAGGATTAACGTTCTTGGAGTGCCCCGAGACTCAAAGCATTCTCAGAACACTTGTTTTATTGCGGTTACTTATTTGGCATTAGGCTCTTCAATATGCAAGTTGTTTGTATTGATCTACAGTCAGGGGAAACCTACCTGTGTTCTGGAAAGGTTTAAACTGAACCGAGCACACAACATGCCACGCAGCCTGAGATGTGTGCTTCTGTGCCTCCTTTTAAGTAGGACATAATGACTTTAGTTAAAGGGACAATGAGGTCACCTACCCGCATGGGAAAAGCATACGTCTGGGTATCTGAGGGTCCACGAGGTAATTGGATGTGTTATCTTAGTATTTGTGGACCACCTATAAATAAGTCACTTAGATATTTTATTGTATTAATCTGTCTGTGAATACACAGTTGGTTTTTCCATTTATTAGTGTGCTCATTCCACAGATACTTTTGATGTCAATTGCCAAGTATTAGACCACAGTAGAAAAATATACTTGTTTTATACTGAACTACGTGTTCAGATGTGTATTTGCATATGCAATTTTTTTCTTTTTCAGTTTTTGGCCAGGGCTGGGTTTGAACCCACCACCTCCAGCATATTGGGCACCACCTCCAGTGCCCTACTCCTTTGAGCCACAGGTGCTGCCCTGTAAATATTTTTTGAAATTTTTAACTTGAGCATGTGAAATTGGATGGTCCAGAGGCTATTTTTCTCATCAAAATGGTAAAAGATTTGCTAAATTTAGGAACAATAAAATAAGGAAGGGTGAGCATGAAGGGGAAGGAAGGGGACCAGGATCCCATGTTTTGGTGAAGTGGACATGTGTCATCACTGGCATGAAGTCCCGGGGACCGTGGTGGTGATCAGGAACAAGGAAGAACAGAGGTGACAAAATCATGGAGCCACACAGATGGCTGCTCTGAGCCAGGCTCTGCGCTACATGGGCTTCCTCTCATGCCTCGTGACCCTTGCAACGAGCCTGTGACATAATTTTATGACCCTCATCTTACAGAAGGGGGAACAGGGGGTCAGAGGTATTAAATATTTTACCCAGAGCCACACAGTAGCAAGTAGACTTAGGGGTTAGAACCCAACTCTGTCTAGCTGCAAACCCATGCTGCTTCTATGATATTGTAGCCAGCAGTTATTGGGGACTTACTAGACACCAAGAGACTAGTAGTGTTGTTATTTCCACTTAGAAAGAAGAAACAGGACACGGAGAAGGTAAGTCAACTTACCCGCGTCAACCGTTCTTAGTAGCTAGGGAGAACCATTTCGGAGCCCTGTAAAGGCCATGGGCTGGCCAGGCTCTTCTGACTCACCTACCAGAGTGGTCCTGAAGAAGAGAGGGAGTTAAACCTACCGACTTTGTAGATATGTGCAGTGGTCATTATTCAGATGACCACTTGTTCAGGAGCGTGTCTTAGAAATGGGGGGATAGACCATCTGAGGGGATAGACCCAGTTCTTCTCACTTCCCTCGTCCCTGACGCTGCACCCACACCTCCGTTTTGTGTTTAATGGCAGATTAATGGCATCACCATTGCTTGTTGACCAACCTTAACGCTACTGTCTTCCTCACTGCCCAGTATTGCCACCAAACCCTTTGGGTCCTGTATCGTTCTTTCTGACCTCACTGTGGTTGCCTTCGGGGAAGAGGCCACCAGCTCTTGTAGGAACAATGCCCGTAGTCTCCTCACCTCCTCTGTCTTTCCTCGCTCCCACATCTACCCCTCACACTCAGGTTGCAGGCCATTTGCACTGTTAGAAGGAGGACATCCTTCCTCCAAGTGTTCACAGCCCGCGGATCAGCTAGCAGAGTGTGGGCAGGAACAGCCCTTCCTCCTCCTCTGGGCCGTGGACCTGCATCCGTGAATAATGTGGAGCACCTTATGGACTGACGTTGCCGCTTTGCTTAACAGCTCTCAATGATTCCCTAGGGCCTTTGGAGTAAAGTTCAAACTCCTTAGCATGATGCACAAAGCTGCTTTTCCTGCTTCTTCCCTTCTCCCCTGCTCTTTATAGCTGGATATCCTACACCATGGGAATGGCAGTTACCAAAAGGTTCCATGACTGTTCTCCCTTTTTCCTAAGGCGTGTTTTATTTCCTCTCATTCTCTGATGAAATCCCATTCTGCCCTCAGGAATGAGTTCGTGTGCCATGTTCTTTATGAAACACCTTATGTCTCGTATGGACAGCTTTAAACTTCTGGGCCTGTTAGCCTTTGTAAATGCTTCACTTATGGCACTGACCATACTGTACCACAATTACTTATTTCCAAGTCCATGTGCTGTACAAAACCCCATTCAGCAGCTGAAAGGAATTAGAAGGGAGGGGAGTCCCAGTCTTTACTTGAGTTTCTCAAAGGACGCAAAGGGAAGCCACACGTACATGGTCCTTAGCAACCACTGGCTGTCATCCTTTCTTCCCCCCTGCACCCCTCCCTTGCTCAGTGTCACCCTCTCTCTGCCCCTGACAGAAGCATCCTGCACCCCAGCATCTTCAGCTTTTTATTATTATTATTATTATTATTATTGGGGATTCATTGAGGGTACAAGAAACCAGGTTACACTGCTTGCCTTTGTTAGGTAAAGTCACATACAGCTTTTTAACCTTCTTCCTCTAGGTCCTCTCCTGTTCTCTCAAATCTCACCCTCTCTTCCATCCCTTTATAATATGTACTGATACAGCTTCTCCATCAGGAAAAAAGAGTCCATCCCCTTTAGGAGAGGATAAATTACTCCACACATGACAGGATTATCTTTGTTGAGTTAGGGTCTGTGCCAGATTGTGCCGGGTTCTGCTGTAGTAACAAGTAACCGTCAAATCTCAGTGGCCCACTCCTCGGCTATTTCAAGTCTTCCAATCACTTAATATGTTAGCAGGGGTCAGCTGAGATCTGCTCCACATGTCTCTTTTGTCCAGGGGTCTGGACTGAAGAGGCAACTGTACCTTAGGGATCTTGAAGAGGCGACTCTACCTGAGATACGCACTCTCAGGGCAGAGGGGAAAAGTCAGGGCAGAGCCACACATTGGCTTTTAATGTGTCTGCTCATAAGAGGGACTTTACCTAACAAATACAAATGCAATCAGTGTACCCTGGTTTCTTGTACCCTTAATGAATCTCCAACAATAAAAAATAAAGTGTCTGGTCAGGTGTGGCATATCTATCTCACTTCTGTTCACACTCCAGGGGCCAAAATAAGTCTTATGTGCAAGCACAGTATCAGCAGGGTAGGAAAGTATTCCCTTCCCTCAGGCAAGAGGATTACCAGTCACACGGTCACGAGCAGGGACATATCTTCAAAGCAGCAAGTTGGGGATAGGATGTACTCAGGAATACTCCCACATTAATATCATTTTGTCTCATCGCATTTCTATATATAGTGCATGTGCCTGTGAGCTCTTCCAAGGCTCAGGTGGTGTCTTACACTGTATTATTTATGATTGACATGTAATGATCATACGTGCCTATATGGGATGAATGATTTCTGGTGATCTATTGCATAGTAGGGTGACTGGAGTTAACAAAAAAGCATATTTCAAAATAGTTAGGGCAGAGGGTTTTGAATGTTCTCGTTACATAGACATGATAAATGTTTTTAGTTTAAACTTCTAGCATATTTTCAGGAAAGTAAGTTTCCATGCAAGTTAGCGAAGACCTGGGCAGAAGAGACAAATTCTATAGGGTCGAAACCAGACTTGGGGGTGGACTATTTCAAAATTCAAATTTAAAAACCATCTTTACACTGTGACAGCATTCCTGTCAGATGACCAAGCAGGATAAGTGGATGGTGATGTGTTATGTGATTTCTAAGAGAGAGAGAGAAGGCCACCTCCCCAAAGGATGTTTCTTTTTCTGGCTCCCTGCACCACTTAGGTTCCATTGAGAACACTGAACCCAGGTAGTTACTCTGGGGAATTGAAGGAAAGCAGTGTTGCAAAGGAAACCTGGAAGTCTCATGGATAAGACCTGAAGTAAGTGAACCAGCTACAACCTCTAGGGCTCAGGAAGCCAAAAGCAGAGGTGAGGCAGCCTCTCTTGCTCTGCTCAGACCACCCTGAGCAGAGCAAGAGAGGCTGCCCCACTGGGGCTGGTACCTCAAGGGTGCTGGGTATTGGAGTGAGTCTAATTTGGGAGATATATATATATATTTAAGCTGGAAAGTGGAACCAACTGCCATTGTGATATTGAAGGTGACATTGGCAGGAACAGGCAGGCAGACAAGAAGGACAAAGTCCCTTCCACCTCTGTTTTCCCTTCCAATCTCCCTCTCCTGCTGCACACTGGCAGTAATATATCATAGAGACAGTTGGAAAAGCAGAAATGTAGTTTGCAGAGTCTCTGCTCCAGCATCATAGAGGACAACTCAGAGAGATAACGGAATGGACACCACACCCCTAAACGTGCAGTTTTGCCATTTAGATTTAAATCCTTTGGCTAAAGTTATCACTCAAGTAAAATAAAAATGTCCCTTTGGAAAGATGAACATTTCAATGCTGTTTTTTATTTACGTCCATGTGAATATTTAAAAATAAGGGGAGGAAAAGAGATTTGGAGGGTGTATTTTGGCTGTAGCAGGGATAGACAGAGGATGCCACAAAAATGGTAAAGAGGAGAGAAAGACCAAAAAAATGAAAACAGAAGGATTGTGGAAGGTAAATTTTACTGACTTCCAAAATTTGCAGATGCTTGGCAGAATTTCTGTGACTTTACGGCTCGCACAGTGTAAATGAGCTGCAGAGAAGTAGAGAGATCTGTCCCTGGAGTCAGCCCTCCAGCTCCAAGCAGGGTATGTAAAAATAAAAACAAGACCCACGTCCAAGACCAGACTAAAGATGGAAGCCATGGATGAGTCACTGAATAATAAATGTATGCAGTGACAATTGCCTAAGTAATTCAAACAAAACCTTACTAGTGGCTGAGTTATAGTAGCACTTTCGTTAGCGGAAAGTCGATGGCGTGGTTTATTCTAAATTGGATTTTTCTGCTCTGAGGATTAATTAAGAAACCATGTATGTTTCCAAACTTGTTTTATAGATTTTTAAGAAAAAATAATTTCTTCTTTATTCTGACTTAAGTTGTGAATAGCACATAAGAAGGATCGGTAATAAATTTCACTATTGTGGTGCTTTAATGTCCATTTCAGTTCCTTCCGTGTCCGGCACCAGTTCTGTGATAGTCGCTGTGTAGGGCTGGACTAAGATGAATGATTCACAGTTTCTGTGCTCCAGGGCTAATGACTCAGCTCACAGTAGTTCTGTTAGAAACACAGGCTCTGGAGTCAATCAGACCTGGGCCCCAAATCCTAGCTCTGTGTCTCACAAGGCTTCTCTCCAATTCCTCATCTGTACATTGGGAATAATAATACCCGTATGATATTGTAAAAATCAACAACACAGCCTATCAGTCCCTGTGTGTGGTGAATATTTGGTAAATGTCATCTACTTTTCTTAATAACCTTGGTGGAACGTGATATGTAAGTAGATAACACATGTGAAGTCTGTATGTGTTGATGGTCATGGTCTCGTCTTAGACATAGTTTAGGATTGGTCTGAAGTGTTCCCAATTTCACGGTATCACTTTTTTCTCTCTTCCTCTTTTCTCTTAACTATAGCATTCTTCCTCCTTTCCTCCATCATTTTTTCTTCCCTACCCCTCCTCTTCTAGAATTGTCCAGAGTACTGTCCACTCTCTCGGTTCTCTTGGTTGGGTACCTAGCCAATGTCAAAGGTACCATTTGGTCTACGTGGGTCACCAGTAGGTTTTTACCCTCTGACCGAATTGATGCCTATCCTCTTGTTAGGTAACTGACTTTTTAAACTACTCATTTTAATCAACAATTTTCCAGCCTTTTTCTATCGTGACAAATGCATCATACTTCCTAGTGTTTTTCTGTTCCTTCTGAAAGCATCTTAGACTACATGGGAGTAAAAGGAAGCTATTATTGACATAAAGGTACCTCAAATCCTATGGGCTCTGTGCAGGGCTGGACAAAGATGAGGGAATCACAATTTCTGTTCTTAACCCTTAAGGGTTAATGACTGAGCTCACGATTTATTTTTAAATTTTTAATTTGTTTAATTTATTTTTTAAAAGTCATTCCCAGGCTGAGTGTGGTGACTCACACCTGTGATCCTAGCACTCTGGGAGGCCTAGTTGGGTGGATGACTTAAGCTTAGGAGCTCGAGACCACCCTGAACAAAAACAAGACCTGGGCATTATGGTGGGTGTGGTGGGCACCTACAGTCCCAGCTACTCAGGAGTCTGATGCAAGGGGATTCCTTAAGCCCAAGAGTTTGAGGTTGCTGTGGGTTCTGACACTGTGGCTCTCTACCCAGGGCACAGAGTGAGACTCTGTCATTCATAGATTAGATAGATAGATAGATAGTCATTCCCAAAGGTAGACTCTCTAACCATTATTAGCATCAAATTAATTGCAGCACAGTTCATCATTGATCATGTCACATTAGGCTGTGTGACATATGGGTGAATAAGACCCCTAAATTTGACTTTTACTTCTTAAGACCTGTCCAGGTGTAACATGTACGCTTAGACCCGCCAATGCCATTCCTAAGTATGCACATCCTCCAGAAACACCTGCACATGTTCGTTTTACAAAATGTTCCCTATAGCAATGTTTATAATACTACAACTTTGGAAATAGCCTAAATATTCACCAGTAGGAGAATGGGCCAATAAACTGTAGTGTCCCCACACAATAGACTTCTAAACAACAGGGAGTATCATTGGGCTAAGAGCTCTTTGTATCAGTGTGAATGAACCTCAGTGCCCATCAAGCAAAGCAAATGGAAGAATAAGTGTAGCATATACCATGTCTACAAAGTTTTAAAACATATAATACAGTATTTTTAGGAATACATACCAATTATAGGTTATAAAAAAGTTCCTGATAGTGGTTACCTCTAGGAGAGAGGAATGTGATTGAGGAGGGCCACACATGGGAACTGCAACCGTCATTGCAAACTCTTATTTCTCAAGTTAGTGGGAATACAGATCTTTGATATCTTTCTCACATGCATTTTTATGTGCCTGAAAATATTAAATGAAAAGACTTCTTAAGATCTGATTTCAAAATAGCAGGTGCTTATGCATTAGGGCCTGTTTAAACTATAAAAGTTAGTAATTCCTACAAAAAGGTGACAGATTGAGAGCTAGTAATTAAGGTCATAAAACTACCACTTATGAGCATGATAGTAACATCAGTACACCGTATGCTGTACCTCATCTCAAACATCCTTTTGAAAAAGGTATTGTCCCTATTTGAAAGACAAGAATCCTGAGACATAGAGAAGTTACTTTTCTGAATTCAAACAGTTAATGTTCGACAGAACCAAGATTCAAGCCCAGGTTCATTTTATCTCATTTTTCAACTATAGCAAAATCTATTGGCTTCCCACTACAGATAATAAGGATTTGCTGCTTTTCCTTCTCACCAGCTCTTACCACAATTCTTATTACTTATCTGTTTAATGTCGTTCTAGCATCAGTTTGTTACGTTAGTATAATTATATCAGTGTTTTATTACTATTGCTATACAAACGCTACTCAGAGCTAAGTCATTGTATAAAATGAATCATTTTCTTTTCCTGCAGTGTTGTTGATAGAACTAGAGTAACTCATTATTCTTATTTTTTAATTTCAAAGTTTTTGAGGTACTTATTAATTCCATCCTAAACTCTGCCAACTGTTTGGCAGGGTGTGTCTAAATTGTCTAAATTTCAAAATGTTCAGATGCATCAGATATGTAACCAATTTCACCTTCTTGAGAAAATTACTCTGTAGACATCTAACCAGTTCCAATCTGTACTTCTTATTTTCCATTTCTGGTAGAAATTACCATTATGGGATCTCTCTGTCCTAATACCCAAGGATTCTCTTTGTCTCTAGCCTTTGTTGCATCTTCTGTTTCCTGAATCTCGTTCACTCCACTCTTTCAGCACTCCAGTAGCTTCCTGATAGAAGGATTGGGAGGTGATTTTTTGAGATCTTGCATACTATTATGGATGGAATTGTGACCCCCACAAAAATCTGCATGCTAATGTTCTAACAGTACCTTAGTATGTGATCCTATCTGGAGATAGGGTCTCTAAAGACATGATTAAGATGAAGTCATTAGCCCTATTTCAACATGACTGGTATCTTTATATGAAGAGGAAATTAGGACATAGCCCCATACAGAGAGAAGATGATGTAAAGACACACAGAAACAGCAGCTATTTACAAGTCAAGGAGAGAGGGCTCAGAGGACAACAGCCCTCCTGACTCCTTGGGTGTTGGGCTTTCAACCTTCAGGACTAACAGAAAATAAATTTGTGTTGTGTAAGCCCCTTAGTTTGTGCTGCTTTGTTATGGCAGCCCTCGCAAACTAATACACATTTATTGTACTTCACTCGTTATGACAGTTTGGCTGGGTATAGAATTCTATACCCAGAATTCTAGAATTTCCCTCAGGATTTTGAAGGTCTTGGTTCTTTAAGTTCTGAAATTCAATATTGCTGCTGATAATTCCAAAACATTGCAATTCTGGATTCTATGTAATTTTTCTCCTTATGGAACCTTATATGATTGTCTCTTTGTCTCTATGCTCTCAAATATCACAGTAACATATCTTCATGTTGCTCTGTGCTTACATCTATTTTGCCAGATACTCAGTAGACCTTTTAGATCGGGGAAATTTACTTGATTAACTCTTGAATTTTTCAAATGATATGCTCCTTTTTTCTGTCCTTTTTTTCAGGTATTGGACTTCCTGAGTTCATATAATGTTCTCTTCCTTTCCTCTTTGATAATTCGTATCTTTTTGTCCTGGGAGATCTCCTAAAGTTATTTTTCTTGAAGATTTCCTCAACTTGTATGCAAATGACTCTATTGAATTTTATATTTCTGCTTTCACTTTTATGATATTTTAAATTACAATAATATTTTATTTTCGTAACCCGAATTTTTAAATGTATCTTGAGCTTCTTTTATAATTACAGTATCTTCTCAACTCTCTAAGCATAATGACTTTATTAATGTTTCATCACTTCACATAGCCTAATTTTCTCTAACATGTATTTTTTTCTGTTTTTATTTGTCTCTTTGTGTTATTCATACTTTTATGTTCATAGATTTCCTCGGCTACCGACCAATGTTTGGCTGACTGTCTATCTTTAAGAATAGGAAATGTAAAACTTGAGTAGAAATTCTCAGTAATAGGTGGGTCCTGTCAACCACGGGCCTCATTGCAGGGCAGCTAGGTGTTGGCATTTTAGACTTTCCAATGTCACTGTCTTTAGATCTTTAATCACAGACTGGTCATATTCCCCAGGGAAATTCCTGCCAGTCTCTATCATGAGAAGTCAAGGCCTATTTGCCAGTGTTCTGGAGCCTGAGTTAGAAATTACCTTTTGAATAGGAAAAATTCTAACATTGCTTTATATTCCAGTAACTTTATCATTTTAACACAAAAAAGAGGCTTGAATATATTTGCCATGCTGTCAGAACTTCCACATTATATATTTGATCTGATAATCTTATCATTCTTTTACTCATAGCAAGTGTGCTGAAGATAAGAAGTTAGTTATCACACTGCATTTTCCTGAAGCCCAGAAAACTCAAAATAGGCCTTGTTACATAAAAATTAATTGGTTGCTTTGTTCCTACTTAGATTGTCATTAATTTGAGGACATAATTTAAGTGACAGTTAACTGTATCACCTTTGCTTCTCCTTGTTAAAAAAGAAATACCTATTTAAAAATCTAATTAAGAAGTTTTCCTGAAATATTTATTTGAAAGCATTAACCTTCACTTTTCTTCTTAGATTATGAAATAATACAATTTCAGCCATTAAAAAAGACGAGTATATTGTTTCTCTATGGCTACATGACAATCCACTATAAAACTTACTGACTTACAATAACAAATATTTTCTTTGCTCGTTATCATGAGACTTATTACAGCGTTATCACCATTTCACAGATGAGGGAACCAAGACCGAGAAAAGTTGAGGGATGGCCCCAACACTACTTCATAATTGGCAAAGCTGGGGTATGCACTGAGGTCTGTCTGATCTGAGAGTCTTTAGCAAAAGCAGAGGTGATGCTGAGCGCACATAGAGCTAAAGCTCCTTTTTCTTCCCCTCCACTCAGGGGTGTTCTGCTTCCTTCCCTATGGCACCACACATTTCACAGTGAGGGTGGTGGGGGAGCATCAAGTCAAACCCTGGGGGAGAGACATGGCTTTAGCTGAAGGTCAAAGAATGAGTTGAAATAAGCATGCCAGAAAGAGGAACTCTTGGGCTGACCCCCCAGGACATTCACCTCCAGAGGTCAGAAAGTTGCTGCTGTAGAGAGGAAGGCAGGCAGGCAAGCAGAGTGGCTATGTGGGCAGCTTCTGAAGCCAGACTGCCCAGTTCAAATCCTGGCTCTGCTCCTTTTTAGCTGAATGACTTTGGGTACATCACTTAACCTCTCTGATTCTTCACCTGTACAATGTACCTAATAAGTACTTACCTTGTGGGTTTTTGTAGGGATTGAGTGAGTTCATGTATTCAGAGTGTTTCAAATAGTGCATGACACACACCCCATATGTTTGCTCCCACTACAGAATCTCCAGGCTCCAAGTATGACCTACAGGTAAGGAAAGGGGAAACAAAAATGTGAAGCTTATTTCTGGTGCTTATTATAGAGAACTATTATGTGTGCTCAGAGAGGGTAATGTGGTGCTGTAAAAAGAGGAGGAAGCAGAAAACCATTTAGTGGGGGAGAGACGTGGGCTTTTAGCCTTGAATTTTCTCATCAAGCACAGTCATGCTTATCAGCTTTCAGTTATCATCTAGAATTGTGGCTCGAAATGGGCTTTTTACTTGTGATCTATTTCTTTATGACACCTTTCCTTGGTATTAAAGTGTAATGGCCTGTCTCAAACAGGGTGAAAAAGCACAGGATAAAATACAAAGCATCACATTTGATGTGACTCTTGGTTTTTTCCCTCTTCTTTGATGCTATAAAATGTTTTCAGAAAATCCAAGAGAAAATAGTGGATAAGTGGTGCAGCTTCCTCATTTACCCAGGTGGCATTTACCTCTTATCCACCAACTCAAGTCACTTTCCTCCAAGAGCAATCTTCTGTAAAACAATCCAAGAGAAGTAAAATAGGGCGAAAAATACTTCTCCAAGAAATCAGTTCACATAATTTACTTTTTATCTCCATATTCTCTGGCCTTTCTTTCCTTCATCTGTTATCCCAAACTCACATTCCAACCCTCTTGGATAAATTAAACTCCTCGCCTGGCCCACGCTTTCTCTAGACCAAGTTCATCTCTTCCCATCATCATTTGAACAACTCCTGAGAATTCATCATCTTGAAGAAAAACATTTAATAGTAACTACCCCAATATAAATACCCAAGACCCTCACAAACCTTTGTACCTGCCACACACTAAGTCTTAGAGCTACAGAAGTTATTATTCAGCCTTTTGTCCTGACTGAGCTGATGGTCTCAGGTGAGAGAAAAGGCACACAGAAGGGTATCGATTCTGCCATTCTCTGCCGCATGATCATGCTCAGTTCCTTTATGGGTTGTCTACACTAGTCTGTAAGCTGTTCAAGGACAAAGGTTTTATCTGTTTTGTTTATCACTGTATAATCAGTGCCCTACAGAGTAGACTCAGTAAACATTTTACAAACAAATAAAAACAAATAAATGGCAACACAGAATGGTCAGTAAATTGATGTTCTTCCAAGAGAAGAAATGGTACAGAGAAGGGAGTATTGAATTCTTTTGCAATAGCAGAACAGATGGAGGGGTGGGAAGACTTGCTGGAATGGTGACTCCTGAGCTGGGTTTTGGGGGGTGATGGCTACCAACATTTATATGCCTTTGTATGGTGTCTGACTTACAAGAGGTATGCAAAAGAAGTTTGCTGAGTTGATAAACTTTATAATTTATTAAGCAATTATACTGACTGCATCTCTATTACTCTATGTCTATATTCCTGGGAAGGGGAGACATGGGCACTTTCTGCTGGATTATGCACCCCTGGAAACTCTCTCTGATGCTTCTCAGTAGGAACACCTGCTGGAGAGCCCAGCGTTCACATGTGTGTGTGCACGTGCAAGCACGCTGGTCCATGACCAACTTCAGAGACTGGCTCAGCCATTGGCTGAGAGAGAAAGCAATCTTAAGTATGTACTTTAGAAGAAGGGTTCCAGACAGGAAAGAATATAGGAAAGAGAGAGAGAGAGAGATGATTTCCAAAGACTGACTCTCACCTCACCCAGCAGCCAGAGCTCTTTTACTAATTCTTGTATCTACCATCTGAGTCAGTTTCAGCTCTCAAAATTTAGTCATGTGGCAGGGGGAGAAGAGGAAGACAAAAGGAGATCAAAACAAAAAATTTTAAGTTGAATTCCTCTAATGGCCTTGCTGCAAAAAAAACCAACAAGATATGAGACCTCAACTTGCTGTTAGTTTATTTAAGGTTTCTTAGTTTTATTTAGCTCCATATCTTTGCTGACATACTGATGTTAATGCTCAGGTTTCTGAGAACTGAAAGCACTCAGACTCATGAGCTTCCTACTCTGGTGTGATCTCTGGGCTCTCCAGTGCTGTGCCGGACACATCTTCTCTCCGGCTGATGGAAGATCTCTGCATCTGAGCCACACCAGGTTATGACAGCCTCCAGTTAATTCTCAACTTGTGTTTTTCATATGTGTATGCAGCTTCATCATCCACAACAAAGACACGTTCTTCAACAATGCCACAAGGAGTAGAATTGTACATCATATTTTACAAAGAATAAAGTATGAAGAAGGAAAAAACAAAATTGGTAAGTAGTATATCAGTATAACAAATAACAGGTAGTATTTGAAGGATTACAGATTTCTTCCCATGATTTTGTTAAATATGTATTGATTCTAGGCATGCTTGTCATTTAAACACCCTTGATAAATAGCTCATGAGTATAAAATCTTCATAGTGTCCATAAATATATTCTATAGCATGCCATCTCATTTATCCGAGATCATAGAGAAATTCCCTCATTTCAACAAGTATCTATGGAGTATCCATTGTGTGCCAGATACTGAGCTAGACATTGGGGAGAGAAGCATAGTTTTCTCCTGAATCTTATTATGTCCAAGAAGTTAAAAGCAGGCAATAAACAAATCAGGAAATACAATAAGGAAGATAAAGGCATTAAAAGGAGTCACATTACAGAGATAGATGGGTAAAGAGTGGGAGTTCAGGCTAACTGAGGTTTGGTGACCAGGGACAGGATTGCTGAGAACAAGAACTGTGAACTTGTTCTTAGTGATGGGTAACTTAATGATGGGTAACTAGCATGGGAAGGTGGAAGGCAAGGATGCTCCAGAGATGAGCTGTCACACATGAGAAAGTGCTCCACACCGTCATCTCTTCCATCACAGCCCCCACCACTTAGAGTTTAGGCATTTTGATGAGAACCTTTCCATGTTATATTATCAAATTTCCTGCCTTATGAAACCGATTCCTATCTATCAGGAAGGTTTGGGTAGATTTGTCCTCATTTCTTTTCCCAGCAGGATTTTTCTTGATAGTTTTAATAGTGACCTACATCAGTCAGTGTCCAATCAGGTAGCAAAAGCACAAATAATTTGAGCAGGTAAAGCTTGAGCTAAATAATTAACTGTAACAAGGGATTGGAGTAATGGAGGACTGGCTGGTTAAGGGTAAAAGTAATTCTAAGGAATACAGAGAGGAAGAGCAGATACTAGGAGCAGCGACCACCCCTGGGAAGAACCACTACCCCTTCCCAACGAGGCTGAGCTGCGGGTCTTACTGGAAGGGGTGCACCAAAGACAGAGATGTTTGCTAGGAAGTCTGGGAATCTGCCCTCTAGGGTATTGGGGGAAGCTGCCTAGAGAGGCACCTAGGAAGTCATTCCCTGGGAGGTGCTGCACCAGAAGTACTGCTCTGTGAAGCCATCCAGAGGGATCCCAGAAATCTGCCTTTTGGGAGTGCCGCACAGTGCTGACCACCACACATTGCAGCTGCTGGGTGTTTCAGAAGGCTGCTGAGAGGACCATACTAGAGTCAGGAAGAGGAAACCCTTTTCCTCCTCCAGTATCCCTCCAGGACTGACAAAGCTGAACAGTGGACCAGCTGGCAAAGGAGAAATATTTACAAGATCCAGCTGCATTATTGCAAAGAAAGCAATGAGGGTCCGTTTGGAGCTAAGGGGAAATAAATTAATCTCTGGCACAAAGTCCAAAAGACCTGCTCATCGAGCTGTTAGGCAGGGTGAGGTCAGAAGGATGTATCAAGGGTGCCAGCCATTGGAGTAAGAAACCTAAAAGAACTCAGTGGTTCAGAACTCTCAGCACAGCAAGATGATGACATTTAATAATATGCAAAGGGAAAGCCTTATGTTCAAATTCAGCAGAACAACTATCTTGGTACCGTGTAGGAGAAATGTTGCTCAACATCATAAGAGGAACAGATTGGAGAGTGGAGTTGAACACAAGCTCAGTGTGAGTCACCAGCATCATGAAGCTGCCAAAAGAAATCTGCTTTGACCCCGTGTTGCACAAGTTAAAATATAATAGGGAGAAATAGATAGCCATCTCCTTTGGATCAAAGACACCAGGATATTACATTTTGTGAGAGTCAAGCTAGGTGGGTATGGTGACATTGAGCGTGATTTAGGTCTTCCTTACCCTGGATGGAGTTGCCATTGAACACATCCTCATGTTCTCAGCCTTAGTCATCCATCGGTAGGACTTCTCCATGAAGTCCTCTGTGACCATTCCAGCTTTAAAGAATTCTTCCCTCTTCTGAATACCTATGGCAACTCTATTGGGGATGTCTATTTGATAATTAATCATAGACAATTCTTCTTTTGTTCTGTTTTCATATTTTTTTTTCAATGACATAAAAACCTACATCTAAAAAGAATGACTATTAACATTTGTATACTAATTTGAATATTACCTTGGTTACTTTTTTATATTTCTTATCCATCCATATGTTGTTGTTGTTGTTGTTTTTAACAAACTTAGGATGTGCTATACATACCTTTTTGCCATACTTTTTTTCAGTTAACATTGTGTCATGAGCACACTATAAAGCAAATCAGTAAAAGTGAAATTACTGAGACCACCAGGAAGAATCAAAACAAAAGCAATCCCAGTCACAGCTGGGCGTGGTGGCTCACGCCTGTAATCCTAGCATTCTTGGAGGCTGAGGGGAAAGGATTGCTTGATCTTGGGAGTTCCAGAGCAGCCTGAGCAAGAGCGAGACCCTGTCTCTACTAAACATAGAAAAACTTAGCCAGGCATTGTGGTGCAGGTGCCTGTAGTCCCAGCTACTCAGGAGGATGAGGCAGGAGGATCCCTTGAACCCAGGAGCCTGAAGTTGCTGTGAGCTAGGCTAAGGCCATGGCAGTAGACAGAGAGAGATTGTCTCCAAAACAAAACAAAAGAAACAAACAAAAAGACCCACAATGCTTAGGGATAAATCAGACAAAAGATATCCATGACTTGTACACTAAAAACTATAAAACAGTACAGAGAGAAATTTAAAAAGACTTTAAAAATGAAGAGATAAACCTTGCTCGTGAGTCAGAAGACTCACCATTGTTGTCGGTTCTCCCCAAATTGACCTGTAGATCCATCTAAGCGAATCAAACTCTCAGAGGGGTGTGTTTACATGTATGTGTGGAAATCAACAGACTGATTCAAAAATCCAGAGGGAAGTGAAAGGACCTAGAATAGCCAAAATAACTTTGAAAAAGAACAAAGCTACAGGGCTAACAATACCTGATTTCAAGAATTATCATAAACCTTTAGTAGCTAAGACACTGTGGTACTGATGTGATGATCAGTGGCACAGGATAAAGAATCCAGAAGTAGAGCCACACATATATTGACAGTTGATTTTTAATAAAGGCTCAAAGTCAATTTATTGGTTAAAGTATTGACTTCTCAACAAATGATGCTTGAAAAATTCATATCCATAAGCAAAAAATAAACTTGGACAGATGCATATACAAAAGTGAACTCAAGTGGATATATAATTTAAAATTAAAACTATACAACCTTATTTTTATCCTATTAATCTGAAACAATTTTTTTTTTTATAAGACAGAATCTCACTTTATTTTTGAGACAGAATCTCACCCTTGGTAGAGTGCTTTGGCATCATAGCTCACAGCAACCTCAAACTCTTGGGATCAAGTGATTCTCTTGCCTCAGCCTCCTGAGTAGCTGGAACTACAGGCACCTGCCACAATGCCCAGCTATTTTTTTTTAAGAGATGGAGTCTTGCTCTTGCTCAGGCTGGTCTCGAACTGGTAAGCTCAGGCAATCCACCCACATCAGCCTCCCAGAGTGCTAGGATTACAGGCATGAGCCCCCGCACCTGGCCTGAAATAAATTTTTTAAAAAACTATAAAAATTTTAACAGAAAACAGAACAAAATCTTTGTTAGCTTGGGGGCTTTGTTACCTCAGTCAAGGAATTCCTCAGTACGACACTCAAAGTGCCATTCATAAAAGAAAAACATGGATAGACTGAACTTCAAAATTAAAACTTCACTCTTCAAATGACATTTCTAAGAGAATGAAAAGAGAAACTATATACTAGGAGAAAAAGAGGATTAAAGGATGTATCTAGTATAGATAATGTATCTAGGACTTACATCTAGAGTGTAGAAAGAACACTCAAAACCCAATGATTTAAAAAATCATTTTTGTTCATAAGATTTGATTAGACATTTCACAGGAGAAAATATACAGGTCGTAAATACCACATGAGAATATTTGTCAATGTTATTAATATTATTCATTAGGAAAATTCAAATTAAGATCACAGTGAGATATTACTACACACCTAGTATAATGGCTAAAGTGTAAGACTGACCATACCAAGTGTTGACAAAAGCATGGAGGAACTTGAACCTTTATACACTGCTCAGGGAAGTGTCAAACTGTACAAGTCCTTAAGAAAAAGTTTGACGATTTTGCAAAAATTTAAACATACGTCTACCATATGATCTAGGCTTCTAGCCATTCTACTTCTAGACATTTACTAGACCCAAAAAATGAAAGCATATATTCATGCAAAATTTTGTACATAAATGCTCATAACAGCTTAAGTTGTAATAGCCCCAAACTATAAAGAACCTGAATATCATCAGGAGACTAGATAAACAAATCGTTATATTCTGCATCCATATGATGGCATACAACACTCAGCAATAAGAAGAAATGAGCTGCTGATATTTATAGCAACATCCACTAATCTTAAAATAATTATGCTAAGTGAAAGAAATCAGATTAAGAAAGAGTGCATACTGTATGATTCCTTTTATATAAAGGTCTAGGAAGTGCAAACTAATTAATAGTACCAGAAAGCAGATCAGTGTCTGCTGCGGAGATGGCACAAGGAAAACTGGTAGACTACAAAGTGGGCAGATAAGACTTTGGGAGTGATGGATGTGTTTATCTTGATTGTGCCGATGGTCTCGCGAATGTGTAAGTATGTTAAGACATTTCTAATTGTACACCTCAAATCTGTCCTGTTCATTATATGTCAGTTAAACCTCAAACAAGCTGCTTTTCCAAAAGATCCCTAAATCCCTTTCCCATCAACACTCAATTTGATGGACGAGAAAATTGAAGCCTGAGGGCGAGAGAACTTTTCCAAAGCTATTCCACTAGTCCAATGTACAGGAATTAGGTTTGTCCCTAGTAAAGCTTTTGGATGAAAATAGAAGAGCTCCTGGCAGAAAAGCTCAGTATATATTTTTCTCTGTGCCACACCCTGGGCTAAATATGCTTCACTGTTTTTCTATTTGAAAGTTTGATTTCCATGTGTCTTCCACACAGTGAAGATTACAATCTACAAAATAAAAAGACCACCTATGGAGTGGTAGAAAATCTTTGCAAACCATATAGCTGATAAATATGTAAGGGATGTATACAACTCCATAGCAAACAAATAACCTGATTTTAAAATGGGAGAAGACTTAAACATTTTTTCTGAAGAAAATATACTGAAGACCAAGAGGTATATAAAAACAGTGCTCATGAATCATCAGAGAAACACAAATCAAAATGGCAGTGAGGTCTTCACTGTGGAGAAAAGGGAGCTCTTGTACACTGTTGTTGGGCATGTAAATTGGTACAGCCATTCTGGAAAGCAGCATGGAGACTCCTCAAAAGATTCAAAATGGAACTACCATATGATCCAGCAATCCCTCTTCTGTGTACATATCCAAAAGAAATGAAATCAGCATCTGGAAGAAGCATCCGCGTTCCCGTGTTGATTGCAGCATTACTCACAGTAGCCAAGATATGGGAACAAACGCAGTGCCCACCAATGGGTGAAAAGGTAAAGACGTTGTGGCACATATCTACAGTGGAATATTACTCAACCATAAAAGGAAGCTGTTTGCAACACTGGTGAACTTGGAGGCTATCAGGCTAAATGAAATAAGTCAGACACAGAAAGACAAATACTGAATGGTCTCATTTGTACGTGGAATCTGAAAAGTGAAACTCTTAGAAGCAGAGGAATAGAATGGTGGTTACCAGGGTCTGAGACTGGGAAATGGACAGCTGCTAGGCAAGGGCATAAGTTTTAGTTACAAAATGAACAAGCCCTGGGGATCTAACATACAGCCTGGGTGGTGACGGATGGGTCACTTTGACTATGGTAATAATTATACCGTGTGTCTGTATCTCAAATCATCACACTGTATGCCTTGAATATATGCGATCTTTGTTTAATAATTAAATGTTTTAAAATTTGATAAAATAAACCAAAAGAGAAACTGATTGCCCAGCCCTTGGTAGCAAAGCTTTCTTCTAATTAGTTGGTATGCCACATGGGTATGACTCACTTTTGGGAGTTTAGATTGTTTTCTCCAAAAAGTACCAACCTTACATTTGTCTTGAACATTGTGAGGATTGAGACTCAATGTTAATTCAAATGGACTAATTTGTTGTTCTAGGTCTGAATCGTTTGCTTACCAATGGCTCCTATGAAGCTGCATTTCCCTTGCATGAGGTATTGTGCTGCCTTAAGTCTTTCCCTTTTTTTCAATGTTTTGTTACTAAAACCAGCTTCTAAGGATCAGCATGAACTGAATCTCTTGATATGTCTTTGTTCAGAATGCGTTTAATACATTCAGTGGGCAATTAGGGAGGAGTCTACTTGCCCTGTTCTATCTATCTCTTCCTCAATATAGATTTATTTCTATACGTCTTTTTTGTTTTTGTAATTGCAAGGATACTTACATCAAGAGTCACTCAGCTTAAATCCCAAACAATAAAAAAGGGGGAGGGGAAGAGTCACTCTGCATAAATTCGGAAGAATATTTTAGGGACTTTAAGTCATAAAATTTAAAAGGCAGTAAAAACTCGCATGAAACAGCAGACCCAGGGGGAAAATGTTCTTGAATATATATATATAGTCTTTGCAAAAAATTAGTTTATAGCTATTCCTTGAAAGAATGGAAGGGTAGTCATCATGCAGAGCCCTCAGTAACCAAAGGGTAACTAAATGGAAATTAATAGCCTTGTATTCACTGTTCACTGAAGATGTTTAAATGTTAATCCTTTTGTACTACCTGGTCTTTGTCATATATAATGACTTTCATATATGTGGCTGTGACTACCCTTAACTGTTTTCTCCAAAAGACCTTGGATTGTTTAACCCCGAATCACCCCTATAGGTTGGTTTTCTGGAACATGATCCTCATGATGGTTGAGAGATTATTATTGTTTTTATGGCATTGCGTCCCTCCTCTGGTTACTATATGACACAGAGCATACAAAGATAATTGTCACATCCCCTGTCCTCCCGGACCTCACAAACCAGCCAGGGTAAAGCTACAGTTAGAGTGATCTTCAGAACAGTCTTCTGTTGGAAACAAGGATAACAATTTGCAGGGTTTTTGGTTTTGTTTGTTTGTTTGTTTGTTTGTTTGTTTATTTTGGCCAGGGCTGGGTTTGAACCCGCCACCTCTGGTATATTGGGCCAGCACCTTACTCCTTTGAGCCACAGGCGCTGCCCCACAAGGAAACATATCAGAGGCTAGTTCCAACTCTCTAAGTTGGCAAGTCTTCCAAAACATACTTTTTGTTAGACTGGCAATGTTTATACTCTTGATTCTGAACACCCAGGGGGTGTGATAGGTGAGGTAGACTTTTAAAGTCTTATTTATTAAAAAAACTAGAACTTGTGGCCTGAGACCCTGTTGATGGACTCCCAGGAAACATTTTTGTAGTACTCTTTTACTCACACAAGCAAACATTTTGACACAAAGGGTTGTTAGAGCCATAAACAGGTATTTCTGAACTTCAAAGATAAATTCTCCTCCCTCTCCCCAAAATGTCATGTGGCTTTCTGTAGCAATTAGTTGGCCTTGCCCAGAAAGGGTGTTGGTGAAAATGACAATAACTCCCAGCCGTGGTATAGCCACAGTAGGGACAGTGTCCAAGCAACGGCAGGCAATGAAAGCATTTGTGCAGGGAGGTGGGTGGGAATGAAGGTGCCTGAAGAGACACAGCTACGAAAGCCCAGAGGAACTAACTCATGGCCTTCCCTGTGACTTTCCCAAATCAGCGAAGCTCTATATTCTACAAGAAGAGAAATTTCGAATTAGGTACAGCAGCCACCATAGTAGCATCATTGTTCTTTTGACTTTTTACTCTCAGTTTAACTTGATTATATTCTTTAATCTCATAACAACCTACAGAAGCAGGAAGGCAGGAAGGGCAGATACTGTTGCCCTTGTTTCACGTTAAAAATTTAAATAGGAGTTTAGAAAAAGGTTAAAGCTCCTCTGAATCACACTGAGGTGGTTGAGCTGAGACTAACCTGAGTTTCTTTACTCCCAGCCCTGTGTACTTTCCATCAGGAAAGGACTCTTCATGTTCCTGTGAATCATTAGGCTCCAGAAAGTACCTTTTCTGATTGTGAAATTACCCTTTGCCATAAACTGACCTCAGAAAAACATCTACCTCTCTGGCCCTTGGTATCCTTCTTTGTTCAATGAGGAAGTTGAATCAGATTTGAATTATTAGCACTCGGAAGTGACTTGCAGCATTTACAATCTAGGATTTTGCTGCAGATAAGGCAGCGTGATTAGGTGACAGCTGTGGACATTTGCCAACTACCCTGTTGAAAAGAGGAACAGAACCAGTGAGCCTTGGGTGTGACCCCTGGGCCACTTTATTCATTCAAACCACAGGAGAAACCGAATGAGGCAAATTTATCAGTATCATTAAATATCATTAATATCATTAATCATTAAATATCATTGTAGACTAGGAAACCAAGGCTCAGAGCATTTAGAGAGCTTGCCCATGGTCTCCTAGGTAAAAAGCAGTAGAACTGAATTTGAGCTTGGTTCAAACCTGCTTGATTCTAGTAAGCAGGAACTTCTTAGTAGACATCATCGCCAGCAAGACAGTGTCCAGAGGAACTCCTCAAACTGCCTTCCCTTTCCTAGAGAGGATCCTTTCTTACAAGCATTCCCCTACTCCTGCCATAAGGGACCAGCAGCACTGTTACCAGAAGGCTTTTGTGGGTATCACCTCACCAACTGTGGTGTTTCTATCCCAGGGAAGTTACAGAAGTAAAAACTCCATTCGAACCCATGGAGCAGAAAACCACCGACATCTCCTCTATGAGTGCTGGGCCTCCTGGGGTGTGTGGTATAAATACCAGCCTTTGGATCTTGTAAGGTGAGCATTTAACCAGCTGCAAATATAAAACTTGTGCAAAATGATTAGGGCAAGCTGTCAACTGGGACAAGCCCCTGTTAGCACAGAAAGAGTCTGAAGTGTCCAGCTCTCACTCTGATCTGGCTTTTTTGCAGGAGGGAACTCGTCAGAGGACATCCATTGTTCTTGGTAAACCTGCCCTTCCTCTGATGAAGGTGGAGTTTCCCCCTACAGGGTCTTAGGAAGGGGCCCAGAGAGGGGCATATAAGATCAGCCAGACCTCCCACAAGACTCCATAAGAGCAGGTCATTCATGCGACTGTTACTGACAAACCATTTTGCAGAAAGATAACACGGCTTACCTCTGTTACTGACAAAATATTAGTTCCCATCAATGCAAATAGGATACATGAGGTACTGTCATTCCAGTAAATAGCTGGCTTATTTTATCCAGTTAAAACTGATATCCTTTAAAGATATTTTTAATCTGCATGTCAAAAAGTCTATCTACACCTTTGACTTACGATAATAGTACAGTGAAAGTGTTCATTGTTTTTTTTTAAACTGTCTAAATCTGTTCAACTTTCTACCTTGGCAGCCTTGTGCTCTGACACCTCATTGTTTATTAAGACTGGTTATTAATATTAGGTAATAACCCGCACTTCATGGATTTCTTATTAAAGAGAAAGTCATGTCTCATTTTCTAGAGTATCTGGGTGTGTTTTGCTTATGTCAGAACCCTAGAAAAATAAACCCAGAGGAGGTGGGGGAACATCTCACTTTATATTTTATTCCCTTGGGTAGTGATCTTCCTACCACAGCCCTTGTTACCTTGGCATTAATACCAAGTGTTTCTTCCCAATGTTGCAAAGGACAGTCGTGTATTATGACCCTTGTGTTGGTAACAAATGAGCCAGATGATCTGGGTGAGTGGAAAATATTTTCTGAGATGAAATCATTGTCCTTCATCCAGATTCAATACATGATAAATAGCAGGGGTGAAAAAATAAAAGTAAATTCTCTTCCCAGCCTCTAACCCTTCTAGGATGATGTTGATTAGAAGTTACAGATAATTGCTGCAGGCAACACATTTCCTGTCCATGACAGTATTTTGATGAAGATTCTGTGGTTAGTCGATGAGTATTAGTCCACTGTGTTTCTAGAGCTATGCTAAATACTGCTGGCAAAGACAAGCCGAAGCCGGGGTCTCTGGCTTTGAGAAATTCGTTTTCTTCAGGGACAACAGGTCCTGCATACTTGAGACAACTAGAAAAAAAGACAAGACCACACGTAATTAGGCGAAATGTGTGACAGAGGCCATAAGTTTTACGCAGATTTAGAAAAAAGGCATGAAAGGCTGGAGCTGAGCCCTGGAAGAACAGTGGGATTCGTGTTGGGCGAGAAGACGGTGTGTGAAGCACAGCCAAGTGAGAAAGAGGAGGGGGGGGCCTCACCTCTCACACCTCACGGCCTGCAGATTGTACATCCACCTTCCTTCTTGAATCTGGCCAAACTCCTGCATCTCAGCATCTCCACTGCCGTCACCTGTTACCTGGACCATGACAGCTTTCTTCTACTTGGTCTCCTTTTTTCCACTCTGGGCCCTTCCAATTCATTCTGTATTCTCAGGATAAGCTTTATAATCACATTCTTTTATGGGAGGGCTAATTCTAGCTCTGATAGAGAGACGTAGAAGTCGAAATTTAAGCCCAGAGCCTCAATTTGATCCAATGTTCCATTCCCTAGGCTCACCTCATCCACAGTTTACCAGTAAGGCCACTACAGAGCAGAGGGACCAAACACAGCATTGTAGCACTTAACTTTACACACTGTGCTGTCATTTGCAAGGCTATTGTGTCTTTAACAGGCGGTACTTTGGAGAGAAGATTGGGCTGTATTTTGCCTGGTTGGGCTGGTACACTGGCATGCTCTTCCCAGCTGCTTTCATTGGATTGTTTGTCTTTTTGTATGGAGTCACCACTCTGGATCACTGCCAAGTCAGGTACGGGGAGCCCCTCGGTGAGCCTGCCTTTGCCTACCACTTAGGGATGGCTGTTTGCGCATTGAGGATGTTCACAGACTGTAGACACACTAGTTGTTTTACGCTCACTTCCTAATCACTCTTTCATGGAAAGGTCCCATTCACAAGGTTGTGTCTATTGCCCATGGTGCTGTGGTCTCTACCTACCATGGAAGCAAAAGTCACATTTACACACACACCAAGCACTGTACATCCGTGGAGCAAATCACTGTTGTTTGCTGGCTGAAAGTGCTCTCTTTCTGACAGTTTCACCTTTCTTTCAATTGATAATGCAAAAGAGTGAACTAACAAGGCTTTCTTATGAATTATGTGTTATTTTACAAAAACCTTTTAAACCTAACCCAGAAAGACATCTTACCAACTAGCTGGTGCCTTGGGAATGGTTCACTGTTGACAAGCGTTATCTTAGTTTCTTATCAGAATATAGGTTATTCATGGAGATCTTATTATAAGGCTGGACAATGATGTGAAATTATAGATGTGCCTTTTTAAAAGCAATTGCAAAAATAAAAGTGAGTGAGCATTCCCCCTCCAAAAATATTTTTCTTTCTGGTGAAATAGTTAAGGAAATGTAGTTTTCTCCCAGGATAGGACTACAATCTTACTCCTTTTTATTTATTCTTCCATATTAGTTTTAATTTATCATGCACATAGAGATCAAGACAGGCATTTTTAGGTATCCTCCCATAATTCAATATGAAATTGCTTCAGACCTATGGAATGTTGTGAAGGACTTTTGTATAATTGGGGGTATTAACAACCAGTGTTTTGCTTTATGTATTTAACTTAACTAATATGTAAAGCTGAGGAACAGACTTATAAATAAATAGGTTTATCAGTGTATTAAGATGTGCAGGAAGTTGTTTACATTAATAGTAGATAAGTCTAAGAAGCTTCTAGGGACAAAAATTCAATCTCCTGGATCTTATTTACTAGTTGAACATTCTGGTGAAGTTGGAGGGAGACAAATATTTCATGTCATCAAAAAGCCGTCTTTTTCTGTTCTCCTTTTCCAGTAAAGAAGTCTGCCGAGCTACAGACATCATCATGTGTCCTGTGTGTGATAAATACTGTCCATTCATGAGGCTATCGGACAGCTGTCTTTATGCCAAGGTACTTTTAAATAAGCAGCCTTTTAGGTGGATTGAGGAACTAGAAATTATAATTTCTAGTATTTGATTCTCACGTTAATGTTGTAGAATAAATTTACCTTTATCATTCAGTATTCTGAATGTCTTTTTTAATGTACATATATCAAGGATGCCAAAAAAAATGGATACACATGTTAAGAGCAATAGTTATCCTATTCCTGCCTATTGCATGGTGCTGCTAGCGTTCATTTGATTAATGCCATCTTTCTGAGTGAATGTCATATTACACATTATTACTATGACTCAATTCAACTTTAAAAAGTCATACACAGATAACATCTCTTAAAATGTGTATTTTTCCGACATTCCTGGTATTTAAACATATAGTCTGTCATTTCTAATCTTCGATTCTCAAGTTGATGTGCAGAATTGACGTATCTCCATCATTCAGTGTTCTTGCTCAGTTATCTTTTTTAAATGCACATATACTTAAATGCCTGGCTCCAGATACCATCTCAAGAAGCTGCAACAGGGCACAGCACCCAGGGCACATTGCCAGAGTCAAAGTTCAGTTCAAACTCAGCTCTGCTCTTTGCCACTTATTTTTCTTAGAACAAATTCTTTAGTCTCTCTGAACCTTGTTTTCTCCTCTGTGAAATGGAGAACGTGATACTCGCTTCATGTGTGGGTTGTTAGCTGTGTACTGTACCACTGTATAGTGAGGACAGCACTTAGCAAATAGTAGGATCTCCATAAATGACACTGCTGTCATTTTCCTCCTCTTCATCCTCACTGCTGTCAAAGTGACCTGATTTGAGGCTAGCTCGGCTGCTTATCAGCTTGGCCTTGCACATGTGCAGCCTTTCTGAGAATGAGCTTTCTCGTCTCTAAGATGCAGGTAAACCCTGCCCTCTCTGACAAGAGCTAGAGTTGAGATGAATGACAACTTTTCTTAGACCCGCTACCCATAGGCTTGCCCAGATTCCAAACATGCAAGGGCTTGGTAGATTTTACTGAACCTTTGCAGTCTCTGCTGCCTGGACCTATCTAATTACTCTGCTGGCATTGCAGACTTTTGTTTGTTTGAAATGAGAGAACATTTGCTAGGCCACCCAAGATCTGCCCTATCTACGATGTCTTAGCACTGCAGGTGGCTAGCCAGTCTGTGTGGGAGGAGCCCAAACCACAGCTATGGTTTTACAGAGTTCAGCTCTTAGTGTATGTTGCAAGGGACGAAAAAAAAAAATCACAAAATGCTCTTGCTATCTTTGGAGATCACACAGGTACACCTGAGTAGATGGGGACACGTTTAACATAGTGACCTTGGAAAGTAGAGATTTGGTAAGGATCAAGAGAGATACAATTTACTTTAAAGGTCATGAAATAAATCTGAATGTATGTCTGAGGAATTTAAAAATTCTGCTTTGAGGGAATCCCAAAAGCAGAAATCAAATTGTTTTTTGTTTTGTTTGTGTGTATATGTATGTGTTTTTGTATTTATTTTTCTTGAGACAGAGTCTCCCTCTGTCACCCTGGGTAGAGTGCTGTGGCATCATAGCTCACAGCAATCTCAAACTCTTGGGCTCAAGTGATCCTCTTGCCTCAGCCTCCCAAGTAGCTGGGACTAAGATGCCCATCACAACACTGGCTACTTTTTTTTGTTAGACATGGGGTCTCGCTCTTGCTCAGGCTGGTCTCAAACTCATAAGCTTAGGCAATGCACTCACCTTGGCCTCCCAGAGTTCTGGGATTACAGGCATGGGACACCAGACCTGGCCCTATGTATATGTTTTATTGTTTTTTGGGGGTTTTTTTAATGAATGAAAATATACCTGCATGAAGCTTTCTTTTTAGGAGATCCTTACTAATTCTTTAAATGGATCATCATAAATAGTTTAGAGTGCTCAGATTTTATTTTGGCAATTATCCTCTGTAACATAAGATCTAGAACAATGGTAGTTATGATCATTACAAATATAATAATAGCTTAGCAACCTTTATTATGTCTAATTTTCACGGCAACTGCAAGGTAAGTGTTACTATTCCCATTCTACTCAGATAGGTAAACATGAGTACTCATCTGTGGTCACACGGAAGTGAGTAACTGGGCTTTGGTTTTATTGGACTATAAAACACGTCTTCTTTACCGCTGTGCCATACTGAGCCACAAGACGTTTAGGTTCTGAATTTATTCATAACAATTGCTCTTGCCTAGAAACTTAGTAAAAATGAAGGTGAAAAGGCCACATAATGACAGAATTGGAGTCAAATAGGGTTTCTCTTAGAGATATCTATTAGAAATGGCAGAGTGATTTCAAGGGATTATGGACACACAAGAATATTGGATCCAGCTGGAGCCCAGGTCCAGTCAATCAGCCGTTCTATTGATTGAGATTGTTTTATCCTTAATACTTGTATTTGTAAGAGTCAGAAACCCAACTCTAACTGGCTCAGGTGGGAAGAAACTGACTAAATGGCACACTTTTCTAGAAAAGATACCAGGGCAGCTCATACTATGTGAGTAAGGAAGACTCACAGCAAGGACCGCCCTCCAGGACTGCCCATGTGACAACTCTGCAGACAGGTCTCCTCAGAGCTGGGAAGTGGCAGCCAGCTGCCTGGGCCCCAGACTTGTGTCTTCCTTCCTTTATCTCCTTAAGCATATTTTTTGTGGACATTTTTAATTCTGAATCTGCTGTCACAGAATATCTGTTTCAGAAGGTGTGCATTGCCTAGTTGAGGATTTTTAGTTGGGGGTGTTGTTCTCTCCCCCATATGTTCCATTATTTTGGCCTATGGGTACCTGGTCCCTGCAGGTGTCAACCGCTTTGAGTAAGGGTCAGAGGCTAGTCTCAAGCCTGTCATCCTAGTGAAGTACAGAGAGGGGAGGACAGAGTACCCAGGCACCACTGTGGGCTTCCACTCTGCCAGAGGATTTTATGGGCAGAGTTGTATGTTTAAACCTGCTTAGAACAAAACAGAGTGGGGAGGAGGCCCTCTCCTTTGACTGTAAAGTACCAGCCTTGGGGTTTAAGAGGAAATGGACAGAGGAGTGAGTGCCCCAGGACAGTTCCTACTTTCACCAATGTCTCAACCAAACAGGACTTTGGGCATCTCCAATGTCACTCCAAGAACACCAGCACCTGTGGTGGGGCTGTTGTAGCTGACTTCTGGGGCTTGGGAGCTAATTGTCCAGTGATCCTGAGAGAGAGAAACTGGAGCAGGACTTACTATTCATCTATCCTGATTTCAAATCTGCCACCTACCTCTCCACACACACACATCAGTTCAAGGCACTCTCCCGTCTCCCCCCGCCTTTCTCAGCGTCTTTGTTTTTTGTTTGTTTTTGTGTAGTGTTAGTTGCTGAAATCTACTATCTTGCTTCTCCAGGATTGGTTGTGGCAAAGGGTGCCATCACCCAAAAATAACCCACTATCTTACAAGAAGCCAGAATTCCCTATCACCCGGCCCTTCCTAATTCACGTATTCTCAGATTGATAACTGCCGCAGAAAACTCTCTCTGCAAACATTCACATCTCTTCTCCCAGGAAAGTACTCTGATTCCCTATTGAATTATGTGTCCCTTGGGCACAGAGAAAAGATGGTCTGGACCACGACAGTCCATTCCAGAATGGACACTGCTGGTGCAAGCTAAGCCTTCCACCAACTCCCAGTAAATATGCTGATAGAGCGCAGACCAACCCCTTACCACTGAAACTATCAAGCTTGATTTGATACCAAGTGCCCAATATACAGCTGAACACTCCCTCTGACCCAGGAACTAGTAATAGATAGGCTGTTCAGCTCACAGTAGGTGGTTGAATGCTGCCCGTTATTCAAAGAAAGAGAAAGAAAAGAGAAACTTTGGGAATAATCTGAAATACTTAACACTAGGATAAAACCGGAAAAAAACCTTGTTTATAATTTGGCATATTTTCCAAGGGACAGTATACTTTATAGGGTAGTATAAAATACAAAAAAAAAAAAAAAAAGAAAGAAAGAAAGAAAGGTTATGCTTTATGAACCTATCAGTCATTATTTCAGCTTGTCGGGGTATTGGCATGATTTATCCTGGAGGTGGAAATGAGCCTGGCAGTAAGAACGGAGATTTTTACTTTCTGCTGTAGTATCTGCAATAGAATATATTATTCTAGCAATAAAGTATTGCTAGCTGTCTTTGTGTTATGTGCAGTAAGTAAATAGTGTTCACCCGAGGCTTTAATAAAGGAAGAAGTGGATTTGCTTAATGGTTCTGCTCTTTTTTTTTTTTCTAATAAGGCTGAAATCCAGACAGAGCCCAGTAAATGTTTGCCCAAAACTACACAAACAAAATAGCACATTTTCAAGGCAAAGAAATGAGGCATTAAAAACAGTGCTTGGGAAGTTGGAAACCTTTCAAGCAGCAAAAAGGATGCCTTCCTGGTCCTAAATATAACTATATCTGTATACATAGGTACACGTGTGAGAGTTTCTGTAGTGTACAAGAGAGAATTCTTAGGAGCACTGTTGGGACTGCTGATAAATGTTTAACTAGATGATAGCCACTTAAAGGGAACAAACTCTGTCTCCCATATCTGAACTACTTCACAATCAGAGTAACCCACTTCTTACTTGTGATGCAAAAGGAATAATCCCCCCCCCCCAAAGAAACCCTGTCCAACTTACCATGTAATTACAACTATTTTTACTGAACTTGAAAAAAGTTTGAATATCATATGTGTGACATTAGCTCAATACTGATTCTTGTTATTCTCAGGTAACCCACCTTTTTGATAATGGAGCCACTGTCTTCTTTGCTGTTTTCATGGCGGTCTGGGGTAAGTGCTCTACAACCGTAAAACTTGAGTTCCCTTTCCGTGCTCTGTGATCTGTGCCTTTAGAAGTCTCACTTTGGATGTGAATGGAAGAAGCTTGAGTAAACTGAACTGGCTGTTCTATTAGCAACAATTTGGTAAATGATTCATTGGTTTAATTTAAGTGATATTGTAGAGGAGAAACATGGCTGACTTTTCTTAAACCTTCAACCATGTCATCAGTGCTGCATTATTAGAGTAAAATTTATCTTCTGTAAGAGACAAAAATAAAGTTCATAGTACAAGAAAAAGTCAGAGGAAAACCAAATGCCCATCTCTGTATAAATAGGGCTTTCTATTGGGAGTGGCTAATGTGTGAGTACCCACTTCTGGCTTTCTTCCAACTTGGAGGAAAGATGATTCCTATAAACAAGAGTCTACTCATAGGACTGAATTGAGTCTTTTGATAACAGTTCAAGCTAATATTCTTATCAGGCGTGATGGAAAGTGCTGGAAGCATTCAGATCTTTGGAAGCAATAGAACTTGATTGAAATCTCAACCTCTTTACTTAAGAGACTGTGTAACGTTTGGCAATTTCCTTAACCCACCTCTTTATGAAGTGGGTTTAATAGCAGATACATAAATAATTACAAAGGTTTAATCGAATGGTGTAGGAAAATATCTGGACAAATTCATAATAAATTTATGGCAGTTACTTTCAGAGAAGAGGATTCGTGGAAGAAGAAGTGAATAGTGATGTGAGGCAGACTTTATGCTATACATTTTCAGTTTGGCTTGAAATATATATTTCTCCTATAACTTAAAATGCCGGAATCTGAATTTTGATGTTGGAAAACTCTGCTAACTTCAGGCTTAGGCTTATCTTGTTTGTTATGTCTTCTATGAATATTAGAATCTTCCCCACCTTTCAGACCCTACCTGAAATGTCATCTGTTCCAGCCAGAAGACATCTTCTTCCTTTGAGCTTCTCACATAGTGCTTGTTTTATGTCATTCATATGGAACCTACGATTATTTACATACACAACTTATCTCCCCTAGTAGGTTAATGGTCCTCAGGGACCATTATGGTCATTAGAGACCTCATACATTTCTTCTGAAGACAGAGGGATTCATTAAGTATTTGATGGATGAATGGATGGATGGATGGAAAGAATGGATGGACAAAAAGAAGAAAAAATAGAAAAGAGTGGGAAAAGAAGGAAATAAACAAAGGACTTATTTACAATATAATGAATGCATTTAAGTGACCTTTTTAAATAAGTGGAAATATAAAACCATGTTCTCTTAAAGAGGCTTATTCTAGAAATGTTGTGTATTCTTTCCTACAGTTTTGTTGAAGGGATATGTTTGGAACGCTGTGATTTCAGCCCCTCTTCCCCAGTAAGCAATTGATTGACCCATTATCTGTCAAACCACAAGTCTATGAGTGGCCTGGGGGAAGGCCTAGGGTTCTGCCCAGAAAGGGACTTGGAGGGCCGCCAAGATGATTATTCCCAAGGATGTAGATAGAGAAATGTGAAGGGAGACAGGGAGTTGGCAGCAGGAAGTGATAGTGAAAGCTGCCCAGAGGGCAGGAGGGGGGGAAAGAAGAAGAGAAAGATTGAAATTGACCATCAGGTAGAAGGAGGGACCAGGAATGATTGTGAAGAGGCTGAAATTATGAGGAACAGATCCTAGAAGTAGGCAGAAGCAAAGAACTAGTGGAAAAGATACAGAATAGAGGGTGCAGAAGCCAAGAGGGGGTTGCAAAACAGTGCCCTAAAGATAAGCACAGACAGAATGTAGCCAAGCCATGCTGTTAATGGAGTATCAGGATGAAGACCCAGGCTTTCCGGCAGCGGAGGCCTCTCAAGCTGTGGGTTTCCATGTCCTATGTCTGAATAGGCTCAGTCTTTATTCCTGTAGGATTCTTGCCTCTGCCTCCTTGATGGACCTTGTGAAACGTTCTCACTATTTGCACGATCCTTCATTTGTCTCTGTCACTTGCAAATGAAGGACACTAGCCCTAAAAGACTTTTGGTTACAGGTTTCAGCTCTCAGATCAAAGATCACTATCTGGTTTTTCTAGAACCTATTAGTGTCACTAACCATGATCAGGGTAAGCCATCCAGGGCACAAGCTTTCCCATGATGACAAGTGAGCAGACTTTGAAAACTGAATTCATTTATTAAACCAGTGATACCCAAACTTTTTCAGGTCAACTCATAAAAAATGAAAATTTTTGCACAATATACTGACACATTAGGAAAAGCCTGTTCATGGCCAAGGATAAAATTGCCCCAAGCACTCTAGCTCCAGAAGCCCCAAGGGATAAAGGAATTACTATTATTATTATTATTATTATTATTAATTCCTGGCATATTGGTACAGTCATATGGAAACTCTGCCTGGACCTACTAATCTACTGTGTAGAGTTAAGGCTTCTGTATAAAGAGCGATATCCTGGTGACATTCTGGAAAGTCTAAAATGAAAACAACTTCCTCACTTCAGTATTTCACCAATTTTTAAATAATATTTTGACTGTAATAGCAGTTTCTTGTCTCAGTTTGCCTCCTGAGTCTGTATAGAAGTCAATGTTAGTGTGATAACATTTGTCCATAAGGCAGATGTTGTTACTCTCCTCAGTAAAAGAGATTGCAAAAGGGATTACGTCCCTTCTTTGAAAATTGTTGTATTTCATGCTGTGAATGACAAATAAGATTTTTTTAATATCCTCGCCAACCTCAGTTGATTGGTGCTGGCTGCCCGGAGCATGGAGTTGAGAAGCTTCTGAGGTCGCAAGTGGGTGTATTGGAGATTTGACAGCCCTTGTGCTTTGGCGTACGCTCAGTCAGATTCTGATTGATGCTCTGTAATAAACTTTGGGCACAAGAGAACATTTTAGGGCCACTCCAGGCAAGGCAAGTCTGGAATAATTCATCCTCTGAATTGCTTTGTTTTTAGTCGACAATTTATTGCTTCAATCCTGTATTATTCCCAGAAATGTGCTAGTTTGAGCAAAAGAATGATTTGCCCCAGGTGTTTCTTTGTAGATGCGGAGATATCTTTTTGCAGAAATCCAAAACAGCCAACAACATTAACAATTATCATACTAGCATATCCTAAGTATTGCATGTGTATCATCTCATTTAATGTCTACGACAGCCTTTAAGGAGGGTGCTATTATTATCCTCCTGGGACAGATAAGGAAACTGAGGCAGTAGCTGGAACATAGCAAAGTCAGGAGTCAAACCACGAGGTCTGCAGAATCCGGTATTGTTTCTACTGCTATGCTTCTGATTTGGAGATCTGGATCTTAAAATAAAGGACTGAGAATGCTCATCTTGAGCCCCATTTATCCTGCTTTGAGGCAGGGATGTTCTATAAAAGTTGTCAATTCTAATGGAGCTCAGTTTAATAGTCTCAGGATCATCTCTTATGATTGACAAGCTACAACATTTAAGAAAACAAACGCCCTCTGTTTTCAGGAAATTGCTACATCCAGAGATGATGAGAACAGATGTGAGTGGTTTACGAGCCCTCCAAAGGGAAGGGGTTGATGTGTTTGTTTTGCTGCCTTTTGCTCTGTGTGTTCACCAGAGAAACAATAAGACTCCTTTTGGAATCAGTTTGGAGCAGCTGGGGAGGGCCTGGCTGTTGGGTTAGAAATCTTGACAGAACTCCTCTGCCTCTGTTCCATGCATACTCTCACCCCCTGCTAGCAGGGCTCCCTGTGGACCCTGAAGATAGGCTGTGAGCCTAGGGCTCTGAGCTTGAATTAGAGCTAGAACACCAGCTTCCTCAGTGTTCACTTCTGTTCGGAAAGATTCAAGGGACAGGATAATTATGGATTGAATTACCTTTTCTCCCTAGAAAAAACAAATTGAGTCATTAGGGAACTAGATGTTGGCAGAGACCTGTCAGGATGCAGATTATTTCCCCCTGTTCTTCATTTCTGCTTTTTCTTTTTTCTCTCTCTCTCTTTCTCTCCCCCTTGTTTGTCTTTCTCTACTTTTCTTTTCCCATTTTTAATTGCCAAAAATTAAATTATCCCCAGTAAACAGACAAAGCAAGATCCTCAGAGCTTTCTAATCAAAATGGCAAGATCATGGTTATTTAGTGAAAATTTAATGGTTCCATGTGGTCCTATTAGTAACTGGTGAATGAAGTATGTCTCATTTAAAAACATAAATTTTAGAATAATTGTCCTTTTGTTTCTAGATATTTACACTAATTTTATCTTTTATAATCTTATCTGTGTGTCCCACAAAAATGGTGATTATATCTAACAAAAAGATATATGTTTACTGAAGGTCTGTCATGTGTATATACACATTTCTCATCAGTTTCTCATAACCCATTGAAAAGAAATTACTATCCCTATTTTATAGATGAGGCTACTGAGGCTCAGAGAAGTTATGAAACTTGCCCAAGATTACCCAGATTACCCTGATAAATGGTGAAGTCTGAATTTTAAAGTTGATCTGATCTGCCTAACTCCAGAATAATTCCAAAGCATGTCCACCAGGCTATGTGCTTTCTGTAGGGAGTATTGAGTAAGACCTCATTCTCAGCAACCTGCAATGTCATTCTTTCTTAGTGGGAACTGGACATATACAAATGAGTAACATGTGATCTCTGCTCTCAGAAATCTCATAATATATTAAGGGATAGTTGGTAATGATAATACAGGGACAAATCACACTTCATCATAATGTATTGTCTTTTTTAGATGTTGCTGTACTTGATTTGTTAAAATGTTTTTAGGACTTTTGCATCTATCTTTATGAGGGTTTTTGTTTTGTATGTTCTTCATTTCTAGTGTCTTTTTGGTATTGAGGTAACATTGACCTTATAGAGTGAGTTAGGAAATGTTCTTTCTTCTGGAAAGCAGAATGGTAATATCTCTTTCTTAAATAATTGGTAAAATTCATCAGTGAAGCCACCTGGGCCTGGATTTTTCTTTACAGGAAGACTTTTAATATCATCCTAACTGTTTCAATGGATATTAAACTCTTCGTGTTATCTTTTTCTTTTTGCCTTTGAAGGAATCTATAATTTCTATAATTTCATCTAAATCTGAATTTGTAAATGTATTGGCATAAATTTGTTCATAGTATTTTCTTAAATTCTTTTAATTTCTGTAGGACCTGTTATGATATCACATTGCTCATTCCTGAAATTGGTAATCTTGCCTTCTCTCTTGTCTGTCTTCCTTCCTTCCTACCTTCCTTCCTTCCTTCCTTCCTTCCTTCCTTCCCTCTCTCTCTCGCTCTCTTTCTCTCTCTCTCTCTTCCTCTCTCTCTCTTTCTTTCTTTCTTTCATTTGGGATTCATTGAGGGTACAAAGAATTAGGTTACCCTGATTGCATTTTTTTAAGTAAAGTTTCTTTTACAATTTATAAGTTTTAAATTGTGCACTGCTCTGAGTAGCATGATGAAATTTCACGTTCTCCTTCTCCATGTGGCTCAGGGTGTAAAGCATCCCTTCTTCTGTGTATTCATGTTGTATATACTACCTGGCCATTAGTCTTGCTTAGCAGATCAACTGTTATGATATGACAATGCTCCTGTTTAATCTTTATTTTACTTAATAATGTCACCAAAGTGCAAGAATGGTGACATAAGTCAGACATGCCAAAGAGAAGCTGAAAAGTGCTTTGTTTTAGTCAAAAGGTGAAAGTTCTTAAGAAGGAAAAAAATGAAAAAAAAAATCACATGCTGGGTCACTAAGATCTGTGGTAAGAACAAATCTTTGATTTGTTAAGAAGGAAAATGAAATTTAGTCATAAGACACTATATAAAGTGGCAGGTAACATCTGTGGTTTCAGGCATCCATTCAGGGTTGTGGAATAGATTCCCTGCAATACCTTCTGTTGTTGGTGTTCCGTAAATTTCACTTAGGTCTCCTTGTTCACTATTTGTTCAGGTTGTCTACATTCATACTATAGTTCTATTAGTTTTCCTTCGTGTATTTTAAATTTATGATTGCTATTGTGTTTTGTCATTATGAAACATTTCTCATTATTCTTGGTAATATTTTTTGTTCTCAAATATACTTACTTTATCTAATATTAATATTGCTGCACCAGTCTTTCTTGATTTGAATTTGCATGGTATATCTTTTTCTTTCCTTTTCTATTTAACTTAACTGTATCTTTATATTTAAAATGGGCTTTCATAGGCAAAGTGTCTTGCTTTTTATCTAATCAACAAAATCTCTCTCTTCATCAAGAATGTGTATGTGGTTGGCGCCCCACCTACTGGGTTATAGGCACCGCCCTATAATATATGCCTTTAATTTATCACAACCTACCTTCAAATTAGTATAAGAACTGGAGAAAGATACAATTCACTTTTAATATTTGGTTAATCGTGTTGTTATTGTCACATATGTTACTACTGTTTTCATCATATATTTCATTTCTATTGTTCCTATATTTTTTGTATACATGTTATAAACCTCTCAGTATGTTGTAAATATTTTGGCTTTAAGCAGCCATTATCTATTAAGGAGATTAAAATGAAAGCCAATTATTTTATGTGTACCCATGCAGTTGCTGTTCTAAGTGCATTTCATACCTTTTTATTATTCTTATTATACCTTTTTATCTGGTATCATTTTCTTCTACCTAAAGGACTTTCAGTTTAAAGTTTCTTATAATGCATATCTGCTGGTGATGAATTTTCTCAGCCTTTTTGTTTTAAAAAAATATTTTTGGGGGTGGCGCCTGTAGCTCAGTGGGTAGGGCTCTGGCCCCTACTGAGGGTGGCTCAAACTATGCTCCAGCCAAACTGCAACAACAACAACAACAACAAATAGCCATACATTATGGCGGGCGCCTGTGGTCCCAGCTACTCAGGAGGCTGAGGCAAGAGAATCACCTAAGCCCAGGAGTTGGAGGTTGCTGTGAGCTGTGACACTACAGCACTCTACCAAGGGCGATAAAGTAAGACTCTGTCTCTACAAAAAAAATAAATAAAATACTCTTTGGGCAGCGCCTATGGCTCAGTGAGTAGGGCGCTGGCCACAAATACTGAGGGTAGCGGATTCAAACCCAGCCACAGCCAAACAGCAACAAAAAAATAGCCAGGCATTGTGGAGGGTGCCTGTAGTCCCAGCTACTCAGGAGGCTGAGGCAAAAGAATCGCCTAAGCCTGGCAGCTGGAGGTTGCTGTGAGCTGTGACACTACAGCACTCTACTGAGGGTGACAAAGTGAGACTCTGTCTCTTAAAAAAAAAAAAACTTTACCCACTTTAATTTTTGAAAGATATTATTGCTGAATGTAGAATTCTAGGATATAGAAATCACTTTAATTTTTAAAAGATGTTGGATATAGGACTCTACTTTCAATACTGTAGAATGAAGGTCTTCAACCAGGAGTGATTTTTGCCTCTCAGGAGATGTTTGGGCAAAATGTAGAGACATTTTTTCATCATCACAACTAGAAAGAAAGAGTGCTACTGGCATCTAGGTGAACTTTGTGGGTAAGTTAGATAGCAGAATATGACGGAGGTAAAGGTAGAAAAGGAGGAGGAAAAACCTGCAAAACCCTTGCCTTATAAGTAAAATAGTAAAGTTTAGTAAGTTGTGGCTTGAGATTGCCCTAAGATCTTTTTTTTTTTTTTTAGACAGAATCTCAATCTTGCCTCAGCCTCCTGAGTAGCTAGGACTACAGGTGCCCACCACAACACCTGGCTATTTTTTGGTTGCAGTTGTCATTGTTGTCTAGCAGGCCTGGGCCAGGCTGGAACCCTGGCTTCAGTGTATGTGGCTGGTGCCCTACTCACTGAGCTATGGGCACCAAGCCTTTATCTAAGATCTTTATGGCAAGCGATGTCTTACTGTCCAGGTGACTTCACCACTTTTCTCTAAGGTAACGCATCTGTATTGGTTATGATAAGGTTAAGCCACTGTCAAAGACCTAACATCATTCAGTGGCTTTTAAAAAACACAGAAGTTAATCTCTTTCATATGTAAAGGTGTGAGGTGACAGCCCTGTCAGACAGCCTTGTTGCACATTGTCATTCAGCGACACATATTCCTACACCCAGACTTTGTCGTAACTTTTTTTTTTTATTAAGTCATATACACATAGATCATGAATACATTTATGCATATGTGGGGTACAATGTATTAATTTTTTTTATACAATCTGACGTGCTTACATCAAACCAATCAACATAGCTTTCATCTCATTTACCTGATTATTGTGTTAAGACATTTGTATTCTACACTTGACAGATTTGACTTGTAACCTTGCAGTATGCTCCATAGGTGTGGTCCCGCCTTTCACCCTCCCTTTATCAAACCTTCCCCCTCCCCTCCCTTCCCACTCCATTTCTCTGCTTCATCCTGGGCAATAGTTGTGTTCTATCTTTCATAAGAAAGTGTGAGTAAATATAAGTTGGTTTCATAGAAGTACTGAGTACATCGGATACTTTTTCCTCCATTCTTGAGATACTTTACTCAGGAGAATATGTTCCAGGTCCCTCCATGTAAACATAAAAGAGGTAAAGGCTCCACCATAACTTTCATGGTCTCACTGGACCATCTGGGTTCTGCTCAGTCAGAAGGGGGAAAGGATGTGGTAAAGCACCCTTCCTGCGTTTGAAAAGAAGTCAGCAGGCAAGTACTGCATGTTACATCTGCTCATATTCCACTGGAGAGAACTGTCCTTTGACCACATCTAACTGCAGGGACATATGTTTAGATAGGCAGCCATCTTCTCAGCAACAATCCTTTTACTGTAGAAGAAGGCAAGGATGCTTAGAGGACAGCTGGCAGTCCTGCCACAGTGTCCATGCAACCAAATAATAGGTGTGCTAGTTAGAACAGAATCATACTTCTAATGCATGACAAAAGAGAAGCATAATAAATTTCAAATTTTGACATTACTCAGTTATTATTTATTTAATGGGCACTGATGCCTAAAGCATTCAGAAGATACAACTACATATTTTTCATACTTATATCTTAATTTCTTTTAAAGGCATATCTTGTAAATATTTAGAAAATTGAGAAAAGAGTAATTTGCCACGTTTGCTTCATCCTAAGGACAGCATTTCCTTTATTATTTACTGAACCTCTGTGGTTACCAGCTGCTGTGCTATATTCTAGGAGTATAAAGACAACTAAGATAAAGTCCTATTCTCGAGGAGCCCACAGCTAGTGGTAGGAATGATCAAGGTTTTGGTGGTAGTGGTGGTGCTGGTTTTAATGCTGAATGATGTGATCAAAGCTGATGTGATCAAAGCTGACGTATCTCTGTGCTAGGTTTGCACAAGTCAGCACGATGATGGACACAGAGAGAAAGTATTCAAAATGAGTTGTTACAGAACACATAGGGTTAAATCTGGAAGTGAGGGTGGGTGTTAACCAGAAGGACCCAAATGGAGAAAAGCAAGATAAGCTAAGAAAACAGTGTGGGCAAAACTGAGAATGTATGAGACAGCCCATGTATGACATTGCTGCTGATTCAGTCTGGAGGCAAGAGTGCAACTTGGGGCAGGGAGAGTTGAACACAAGCAGGGTCCTTACGCCTTATATCCTGAGCTGGTGACAGGTATTTTATTCTATAGGTGATGTGGCTGCCCTGATTCCCAAGGCATCTGGTTGGATCTGGATTTAGAAAAATCATTAGTAAGATGTAAAGATTGATTGAAATCTAAGAAGTTCAAATGCTAGCAGTAAGGTCAAGCCTTCTGATGCTTCAGCTGAGAAAATTCTTATAGAAAGAGTAGCACACACACACACACACACACACACACACACACAAAGAAAGCAAAGAAAAACTTGGCAAAACTCTTAGGAATTTCATCTTTTGAGAATCAATCCATAAAAGAAATGTACTTTTTAATCAGACTTATCACAGTGTTGGGTGGTATGGGAGAAAGATATATATAACATAAAGATATATATAATGAATGTATATATAGCATAAGACAGCTTTGAAGAAAGCAAAAAAAAAAGTGTGAGCTCATAACGTAAGATAGTGTATAAGCAGGCACCCCCAAAGGGCCAGGGGCTCCCAGGCCTGTGGGTATTTAAGGAAGGGAATTTAAATCATGGAATAATTAGGGTGTGGAATTGCAACTTGGCCTCAAAAAGAGATGACCTTTGATTACGTTTCGTAGGTAGAAGTAGAAACTAATTCTTCTTCCTCAAATGAATGAGCATTTCCACACAGAAACACTCTGAGAATGGTAACTGCATAAGCAACTAAGTTCTTCTCATCCTCCCAAGTTCTAGAATGAAAGTGAGGAGAGGATTATTAGCCAAAGAAGGGAGTGCTATGGACTGAAAGTTTATGCCCCTTATTTGTTGAAATTCTACCCATCCCCCAAGATAATGGTATTAGGAAGAGGAAGGGCCTTCCGGAGGATTAAACCAGAGCCCTCGTGATTGGATTAGCACCCTCCCTGGAGATCCAAGAGAACCGCTTCTACCACATCAGGACACAGCTGCAAGGGGCCTTCTGTGAACCAGAAAACAACCCCTCACCAGACACCACATCTGCTAGTGCCTTGATCTTGGACTTCACAGCCTCCAGGACTGTGAGAAATAAATTTGTATTGCTTATAAGCTATTCATTTTGTTTAGCCTGAACAGGCTAAAACAAAGAATTAACGGTTAGAGTCTTTCCTCCAGGCAGGATCCAGCACTTGCTAAAGAGGAAAAAAGGTCATGGAATAATTCAATAGCCATTGGCTTGTCTTAAAAATATACATAATATACCAATATACTCGAGTATAAGCTGAGTTTTTCAGCACAAAATTTGTGCCAAGTTTGGGTTTTTTGGCACAAATTTTGCGCCGAAAAAACTCGGCTTATACTCGAGTATATATGGTACTAGTACATTTCAAAACTATTAAGAATAAATGTCTTACCACAACAAATAAGCAAGGTGATGGTTACATTAATCGGTTCGATGTAAGCATTCCACATTGTGTATCAATTCAGCACATTGTACCTCATAAATGCATGAATATACACAGTCATGATTTAATAAAGAAAACATAAAAATAAAAAAGTTAGTTCCTTCAGACAAGAACCATAGATGGGTTAGCAGGACTTAGCACCTGCCGGTATTACAGACTGGATGTGTATCTTGTGGCCGGAAGCCATCCCCAAATTCCTCCATCAAGCATCTCTGTGACACAGGGGTAACTTCCGGACTCTTAGGAGAATAGCCAAACATTCAAGGACTGGGCTATGTGTCCCTTCAGGGCTGGGGAGATTCTAGAAACCAAAGTGAAAAAGTCTTTATCAAGTGGCATTTGCTTGAGGGGCAAGAGGATATAGAAAAGGAACTGTGCCAGGGACACTGTGCAAAGATAAGGTGATTTGGTGAGGTGGAGGGCAAGTGTGCAGAAAAAAATGAACACAGCTGGCCCACTTTAGTAAGGCCTGCTTCCTAGCTCAGCCCTTGGCTGGCGTCTGGGGACATGGATTTCAGGAGAGTTTCCACCACTCTTACGGGTGAAGAGGAATGCATTATGCATGAACTACATACACAAACAGTGGGATTTATGCTTTCCTTCTGTGACTCTGGAATTTCAGTTCATGCTAGGCAGAGGGCACCTATGGGACCAGCCCTCAGTAAAAACCCTGGGCACTGAGTTCCTGATGAGCTTCCCCAGGAGGCAACATGCACGTGTGGTCACAGCTCCTTGTGGAGGAGTTAAGAGCATCCTGGGTGACTCCATTGAGAGAGGACCACTGGGAACTTGTGTCTGTTTCTTCCAGACATCATCCCATGGGCCTTTTTTCTTTGCCAAGTTTGCTTTACAGCCTTTCACTGTGATAAATCTTAGTCATCAGTACAACTGTAGTCTGAGTCCTGTGAATCTTCCTAGTAAATCACCAAACCTGGGGAATCCCTGAGACAGCAAGACTTGCAAGAAAGGCTCCTGTAAAAAATGACTACTAGGCATTGGCAGTTTTTAAATCTCCAATGTGTATATTTATATTTCCATCTTCCAGAATTAAACACTTGATTATATTAGGTGTATTATCTTAACTGCAACTATTCAGAATTTTTCAGATTTTAGAAAGGCGCTAAATATACCACATGTTATGAAATATCCCAGGAGCTCTGGGGAAGGACCCATACTCAAATACATTAATATGGCTGCTTTCGATTTAGGAATAGTCTCACCAAGAGGAATAAATACAGATTCTAACTAGCCTCACATCAGTCCAGGTCAGAGCTTGCCACCAGATGAATTTGTCCCAAATTTAGGGAATTAAAAAAAAAAAAGTTAAGAATTTTTAGTGGCTGGGCACCGTGGCTCACACCTGTAATCCTAGCACTCTGGAAGGCCAAGGCAGGCAGACCACCTGAATCCATGGGTTCAAGACCAGTCTGAGCCAGAGTGAGACCCGTCTCTAAAAATAGTTGGGCATTGTGGCAGGAGCCTGTAGTAGTCCCAGCTACTCAAGAGGCTGAGGCAAAAGAATTGCTTGAGCCCAGGAGTTTGAGGTTGCTATGAGCTATAAGGCCACAGCACTCTACCCAGGGCAACAAGTGATATTCTGTCTCAAAAAAAAAAAAAATTTTTAGAGCATTTTGAATTTTACCATTGCAGCCCAGGGATTATGCTTATTGAGACATTAAGGATTAGAATGAATTTAAAAAGTTAATTCATTTACCAACAGTAGCACAGCTTGCATCTGAGCTGGATTTAAAATTTTGGACTGTCTAGGCCACATGCCAAAGAACTTCATTCTGTCTTTCTAGTTACTCTTAAAATCATGCCTTCAGTGTCTGAATTTGACTAATGAGGAGATAATGTGAGAACAAGAAGGAACAGAAAAGAAGAAAGTAATTATCTTCTTTGGAAGGGGCATTTGGGGATTTTCCTTTCCCCATGAAACTGATTCTAGATGACTTTTTTTTTTTCTTTATGTAAGTCTAACTAGACAAGGAGGCCCCAAAGGGACAGATACACCAGTCCTTTCTCCTGTATCCCTACTCATCTCAGCTATATCTCTACCTGCAGTCATCCCAAAATGAGAGCGTGTGTGTGTGTGTGTGTGTGTGTGTGTGTGTCACATGGCAGCAGTGTGTCTCATTGTTTTCTATAACTCATTTAACTAGATTTTTTTTTTTTTTAATTGAGTAGAAAGTTATTTTGGCTAAATTAAGATAACTTCCAGATTTCTCTGGGTGGGAAGCTCTCTCACACTTCTTGGAAAAAGTTTCTAAGAACATCTTTGCCTTTGCTGTGGCAATAAAGAGATGGTTTAGACAAAAAGAGAAGCAACAGGACTCCCCTTCTTCCAATAAATTTCCAGAAAATAGTAAAATGTATCTTACATGGTGCTGTGAGGAGGATTGGGGGGAGCAAAAAGTCACTACCAATCAGATACATAGGAACTGCTAAGCCTTGGTTTTGCTTCTTTGCCATTCCCTGCTGCTGACTTTTATTTATTTATTTATTTATTGATTTATTGAGACAGAGTCTCACTGTATCACCCTCGGTAGAGTGCTGTGGTGTCACAGCTCACAGCAACCTCAAACTCTTGGGCTTAAGCAATTCTCTCCATAAATGCATTAATGTACACAGCTATGATTTAATTTAAAAAAATTGTCAAGAGTGAAAAAAATAAAAAATAAAAAAACAAATTCCCTATCAGTTAGAAAGTAGCTGGTAACCCAGTTTGCTGTGTTCTTACATTCTAATAAATAAGTCTGCAACTTGCAAACCAGCTTAATTTAGTTCTAAATGAAATCTCTCATTTTTCATTGTTTGACACAAGCTTAGTAATTCTCAGAAAATGGTCCTTGTTAAATGACGTTTAGCCAGAAATTCTGATATTCTGGGAAGCTTACACAAATAGCTGCCATTCTTTGCAATGGCTTCATTATTCAGTGACATAGTTAACAGCCATGTCTTACTTTTATTTGAAAATGTCTTTATCTTTCTCTGCTTGTTCCAGCAACAGTTTTCCTGGAGTTCTGGAAAAGGCGGAGAGCCGTCATTGCTTACGACTGGGATTTGATAGACTGGGAGGAAGAGGAGGTTTGTATCATTTTCCTCGGAATTTTTGAAAAAGCAAATCACCAAGATAGACACAGTGCCCTTGAATCATCACTCTCTGCTCTGTGACAGAAGTCAGGTTGGCTCTTAAAGCATTTTCAGTACCTGCCTTAGCAGTAAAAAAAAAAAAGGGACTGGCAAAATTTAAAGAAAAAAAGCACTTTGATTTCTTCCTTAGTGGACCAGAACTCCATGACTAAGTGAAGCATTTCACTTGTGAATGGAGGCCCCAGAACGAGTGGTAGTAATTTTTTTTTTTTTTTTTTTTTTTAGCTTTCTTAAATATAATCCATTTTCTTTACTTTAGCAGAAAAAAAGGCATTGGTTTTACATCTCTAGGCACATGGAAGCAAAGAGAATTACTCCAAGGAAATGAGCAACTCAATACCCAGGACAGTTCCCAGGTGTGCACCACTCTGAAGTCGTACAGTGGAGGGTGAATGTGGAGGGGACACCACTCCCAGGCAGCTTGCCTTTGCCCAAAGTACAGGGCCAGCTCTAGGCAAACCTGCCACGGCCAGGCAAACTCAGTCTCTGAGGCCTCACCTTCTCAGCACAGTCCCCAGCCCTGTCACTCTCCTTTCACCCTCTTTTTTTTTTTTTTTTTTGAGAATCTCACTCTGTTGCCCTGGGTAGAGTGCCATGGCATCACAGCTCCCAGCAACCTCAAACTCTTAGACTCAGGTGATCCTCTTGCCTCAGCCTCTTGAGTAACTGGGACTACAGGTGCTGCCATTATGCCTGACTATTTTCTTTTTCTATTTTTAGTAGAGATGGGCTTTCGCTCTTGCTCAGGCTGGTCTCAGACTCCTGAGCTCAGGCAATCCGTCCACGTTGGCCTCCCAGAGTGCCAGGATTGCAGGTGTGAGCCACCGTGCCCAGTCCTTCCTTTCACCCTCTGCTCGGCCAATCCACTGTGCTCCTTCCTAATTTCTGTCTGGTTTTCATACTCTCTTCTTGCCCCTTTCCTGCCAGAATGCTCAGGTGCCCAGCCGGGCATGGTCACCACATTTCCCCCGTCAGACCAATCCTCTCTCACCAACCCTGAGTCTGGTTTCCTCAGGGCCTTGCTGTGCCAGTTAATCAGGAAAACTGTTCATCCACATGTAATATCATAATGGAAATTAATGGGTGTTTTCCTTGCCGGAAACATATATATGTATCTTTATAGACTAAAATGAATCTTCTAGAAATACAAATGATGAGAATTTTAGCCCTGATTGGCTCAGTAGGAGAAGCAATTTTGAGTCTTTGTTTGTTTCCTTCAAATCACTCTTCAACAATTTGAATAGCTGCCTTTTCCCCTAATGTCCATGAAATACTTTTTGTTTTGTTTTGGGTCTTAGTTTGGTTTTATTGTCTGTATTTAAGGCACACAGCATGATGTTTTGATATACGATCCGGGGATATTCAGCGATCCGTGTTCTTCTGATAAGGCCTTCTCTCATGGTTTTGTAAACATTCCAGAAAACGATTTTCTGGGTTTGAAGAAACTGCCCTGGCAGACTCTGGGGTCCAGTGGCAGCAGCCAGGCTGTGTTAGAACATCCTCGGGGTGGCGGATTCTGCCGTTTCTGGTCACATGTTTTCATGGGACCAAGTCCCAGGAGGATGGCAAATGCTCTTTCCTAGGAATCCAAGTCACCACCAAGAACTGTGTCAGCATGGGCGATTTACTTCACCTTTGGCTTCTTTTTCATTTAGTTAGGATGTAACTGAATTTCAGCTATAAAGTGTGGCATCATTTGAATAACTTCGACCTCACTAGCATATGTGGTGGGCTCAGGATGTGGGTACCCTTAACATAAATATATCCCTTGTCTGTCTGGAGTCTTCTATCTTCCTGGCCATTGTTAAAAGCTTGGACAGTGGGTCAGCACCAGTAGCTCAGAGGCTAGAGCACCAGCCACATACACCTGGCCCAGGCCTGCCAAATAACAATGACAACTATTAAAAAAAAAAAAAAAATAGCCAGGCATTGTAGCAGGTGCCTGTAATCCCAGCTACTTGGGAGGCTGAGACAAGAGAATCACTTAAGCCCAAGAGTTTGAGGTTGCTGTGAGCTGTGAGGCCACAGTACTCTACTGAGGGTGATGACATAGTGAGACTCTGTCTTAAAGAAAAAAAAAAAAAGCTTGGAGAGCTGAACTCTTCCTTCCCCAGCGTACCTTTGTACAGGAGCCTGCCTCTAGCCACAGATAGTTGTAGTTCTCAATTTGGGTTTCATTGTGGGAATGCCCCATACCTTCCTTCTTCTGGGGTAACCTAGTATATTAGTTTTCTGGGGCTGCTGTAACAAAGCAGCACAGCTTGAACAATAGCCGTTTACGTGCTTCCAGTCTGGAGGCTAGAAGTCCAAGTTCAGGGTGTTAGCAGGATCGGTTTCTTCTGAGGTCCATCATGGAACAGTCCTGTCCAGGACTCTCTCCTGGGCTTACAGAGTGTCCATCTTCTCCCCGTGTCTTCACATCACCTTCCCTTTGTGTATGGCTGTGTCCAAGTGTCCTCTTCTTATAAAGACACCAGTCATATTGAATTACCATCCACCCTGATGACTCCTCTTGGTCACCTCTATCAAGAACCTATCTCCACATCCGGTCACATTCTGAGGTACCGGGGGTTAGGGCTTCATCTTGTGACATGATACAGTTCTGCCTATAACACCAAGGAGCACAGACCTGGCTCTGTGACTGGCTTCCAGTTTTGATTGGTTCACTACATGCGATTAATGATACTTAAAGCCTAATAACTTGAAAGTTTCCCAAAGAAGCAAAAGAGTCTAAGTTCCGTTAATATCCTCTAGTATAACTGCCTGAAATCAGTGAGCGAGGTGGAGCCCACTTCTCAGTGTGTCTCCTCCCGACCTTAGCCATGACTGCCCCGAGTGAGGTCCAGCGCTGGGCTGACACCAAGAACAGACACCCTTCACCTACACAGTGGCGTCGCCCAAACTGGGCTCACCTCCAGGACCTCTCTTCCATCAGCTCTTTTTCTTTGCTCTTCTTCCAAGCCTCGTCCTTCTGTGTGGATTAACTCAACCTCCATTTCACCAGAGTTTCTGCTCGTTATCCATCCTCTTCCGAAACACTCAAATAAAACGTGTCCCAGAGCCCACGTCAGCAGGCCCTCGTGCTAATTACCTTTCCCTAATCCCCATAATTGCTTTTTAGTCAGAAGCTTTTCACATGTGGATGGGGCTCAGCTAAATGCAATAAAATCTTAGCTTGATTTAAAATGAGAGGAGCAGGGCGGCGCCTGTGGCTCAAAGGGGTAGGGCACTGGCCCCATATGCCAAAGGTGGCGGGTTCAAACACAGCCCTGGCCAAAAACTGCAAAAAAAAATAAAATAAAGTAAAAGAGAGGAGCCTGGACTTTAGCTGGTTTTAAAGTGTTTACCTGGTTTTCAGTAATAGCTAACCATACGCTTAGAATCTATTGTTTAATGTTGATGACTCCTCTGAGAGCTTATCAGAAAGCACATCCACCATGGTTTTAGTTACGTAAATCTAAAAATGCAAAAATTAAAATTCACAGGAGAAAGATTAAGAGTTATATTGTCCTTATAACTTACAAAATATTTTCCTGTTCAGAAACCTTCTTTGTCCTGGTGTCTGTATCATTGCCTGGTAATAAAAGTAAAAGCCTATTAGATGTTCCGAACTACTAGGGACAGAACATGTGGTCCCTTTAAAAATATTAGTTGCCATTTCTTTCTTCAGGCTGCATTTAATAACAGAGAAATGTAGCTGTTAGTTTAAATCACATTGCTTTTGATGATAGTAAATCATGAGCTTTTGGTCTTTAAATTTTCTTCAAGTGGCCCATTTCCAAACACTGAAGCTGTTGACTCAGTTTTACAGTGGGGTAAAAGGATATATATTTTTTTTTCTTATTGTGTGAATGCTGCTTTAGTGCATAAAAATGTATCTGCTTGTCCTTTAGGAAGAAATCCGACCCCAATTTGAAGCCAAGTATTCCAAGAAAGAGCGGATGAATCCCATTTCAGGAAAGCCAGAACCTTACCAAGCATTTACAGATAAATGCAGCAGACTTATCGTTTCTGCATCTGGAATATTTTTTATGGTTTGAAACTTTTTTTTGCAAAAATCTCTCTGTTTCGTAAACTACCAATCTGTAGCTCAATAACGATAATAATTATATCATGCATTTGCATAGTCCTATAAAACATTTTTGTACTTTGTGTTATTTGATCCTCATAATAACTCCATTTGGCAGTCGGGGATGGTATTGCTCTGACCGTATTACAGATGAATCAGCTGAGAGTCCAAGAGGTTATGGGGCTTGACCAGGGACAGCCAGTAGGTAGCTAAGAGCTCAGGCCCTATGTGCTAACATTCTTTCCACTTGCCATGTTGTGCTATGCCATGCTGAAAGGAACTCAGAGTTTGAGTTAGGAACCATAGCAGTGTTTTCCAAACTTTTTGCCTTGCCATACAGTAAATGCATTCTCCATCATAAGCCAGCATATGCAGTAGATATAGAAACTTCAAGTATATATAGAAAACTGGATGTAATAAGTACAACACTGCTCACCTTCATCATGTGGTAAACTCTGGAGTTTTGTTACCATTGAGTTTTATTTTCAAATATAGATGGTAATAAAACTCTATTTACCTGTTACCTGCTTACTCTGTTATCAGTAACAGTTAACAGGCGCTTAGAATCTATTGGAGGATAAAAATGACTTTCTGACTCACGAATGCTCATATCAGCTTGAAAAACACTAACTTAGAGCTGAGTTCTTTCCTAAAAAGAAGTCATTTATACTTGAACTTTGATACCATTAGTTGCTAAACAAAACATGCAAATTTTTCAGAAGTGTCATTTTAGAACTGTCAGCTCTTCCTTTCCTTTTTCCAAATGACAAGGGTATAAATATATACCCTAAACCACTGCAGTCTGAAGGACAAGACTACAGTACGTCCAGGCCATCTACCCCTTTTGGCCAGTGAAGAAACTTGGGGGATGAAATGCTGGACAGCTTGCCCAGAGTCCCTGGGCTCAGACCAAGGTCCAAATCCATGTCCTTCTTCACACATCACTTTGTAAGCAACTATATCAGGCTTTGCCCTCTACACACACATTTATATTTATTGTCTTGTTTTGCACATGAGACCCATACACATAGATTAAGCCTAGTCTATAGATGGGGAGCTCAACACACAGTGCTGAAGCCCCAGAGAGGACAGGTTGCCCAAGGTCAGGCTGCTAGGTAATCGCTAAGCCAGGGCTGTGATCTGTCCTCTGACTCTGAGTTCATGGGCTGTTTATCTGCCTCACTGCCACTTTTGTCTGAATCTCAGCACTGATTTTCCCTGTCTCCTCATCAACAGCTCCAGGATTAAGTTCTAAGCAAGTTTTTGTTTCTTTATTTGATATTATTATTGTGATGTGTTATATGTGTTCTCATTATTTTGGCCAGTTCTAGCTAAGGCTTTATACCCAAGCTTTTAGAGCATGTTGGCCTTAGAAGAAAATATAAAAGAAAATTTATACAAGACAAAGGAATGCTTGTACAAAGAAAGAAACCTCTACGTCAGCAGAGGCCGTCCTAAGGCCCTGCTTTAGGATCCAGTTTTTATAATTAAGTGGGCTGAGCTCTCTATGATGAAAGTCACCAAACATTTTGGAGTCTCAGATTCGCATCACAATTAGTCCTCATATTCATGGGTTCTGCATCTGTGGATTCAACCAAACTTGGATAGAAGAATTTAAGAAAAGAAAGAGTAGGGGCGGTGCCTGTGACTCAAAGGAGTAGGGCACCGACCCCATATACCAGAGGTGGTGGGTTCAAACCCAGCCCCAGCCAAAAACTGCAAAAAAAAAAAAGAAAGAGTGGCTGTATCTGTACTATACATATACGACTTTGTTTGTCATCATTCCCTAAACAATATAGTAAAACAATCATTTCTATAACATTTACATTAGGTATTATAATCATCTAGTGATGATTTAAAGCATATGGGATGACATGCACAGGTTATGCAAGTATTACAACACTTTATACAAAGGACATGATCGTCCACGGATGTGGGGTATTTGCAGAGGGTCCTGAATCCAATCCCTCATAAGGATATTTCACAGAGACAGAGATATGCTGTATTGTTCTCAAACACAAAGACTTCTTCAGGGAAAGATACTGCAGCCTGTGTGTACATTCAATTCACAAGGCACTAGGTACCTGTCACATTGTTAGTTCCTTCCACAACACCTACTGTGCATCTGTAATTATGCTCAGGTGCTGCAGAAACCACACTGAGCAACACATACCCCTGTCCTCATAGAGCTTATTTTCTAAATATAGCTATAATTTGTCAGGTTATTGTCAAATAAGATTGACAATAATCAAATAAATTGTTAGAAATTCTAAGTAGCATCATGAAAGAAGCTGTGCTTATATGGTATATATGCCGTATAAGAACAACAAATAGTCTGGGGGACATGAGAATCTCTAATTATGAACTGGTGCTTAAGCTAAGAAGTAAAGAAGGCTGAGTAGGTGTTAACTAGGTTGTGTATTGTGAGTGTGTGTGTATTTGGCAGGAGATTGGGTGGGTAGGCCTTGGAGGAAAAGGAACTGGTCTTGAAGATCAAGGGTGCTTAGCCTGTTAGAAGCCATGAGAGAAGGTGTGGGGTCCTCAGAGAGAAGAAACGATGGTGCATCCCCAGTGGGGCTGGATCTTTCAGGCCACAATAAGATTTGCTTTCACCCTAGAAGAATAGGAAACCAATAAACAATTTCGAACAGAAGAGCAGAATGATAAGATTTCCACACGAAATGTTTGTTCATCTGCTCAATGTAATATTCTTCTTTAATAAGCAGCACCCATAACTTATGCAGATGCTCAACTTCAAGCAGTGTGGTTTTTCTATTTGAATAACAAAGAAAATACAGACAAGAGAAAGTGTTAACCACAATGCCAAGTACCCATTTCATGGTGGTGTCGTTAGTACCACTCCAACCCTGGACCATTATTTCCGTTTTTCATCCGAGGGTTTCCCAGAAATGTGAATCTTCTTCCTGAAACACTCTGCCAGAGTTATTCACTGGGTCTCCTCTGTCTTCCTGCCAGATCTGCGTGGTGATTGCTGCCGTGTTCGGGATCGTCATTTATCGGGTGGTGACTGTCAGCACTTTCGCTGCCTTCAAATGGGCGCTAATCAGGAACAATTCTCAGGTTGCGACCACAGGGACTGCCGTGTGTATTAACTTCTGTATCATCATGTTGCTGAACGTGGTAAGTGAGCTGCAAGGTTACCAGCCAAATGGATCAAAAGATATGGCCTGCAAGTGATAGTTTCCTTGCTGAAGGGACCTGGCCTCCGAAAGACAGATCACTCACACAGTAGCAAAGTGCCAGGCATGGACATGCACTCAGCTCTGAGGGTTTAAAAGGCTTGATTCAATCCAGGCTTCAGGATTTTTGCTGTATAACATTGGACAAGACACATAATCTCTCTGATCATTAGTTCCCTTATTTGTTCAATAAAATAATGCTGTCTACCCCTTGGGGAAATTTAGAGAAATAAGGTACAGTAGAACCTCTGTAAGTTGACCACTGTAGCAAGCTTGTCAACATAGAGAGGTGTTCAACATAAGGTACTAGGCCTACTTACTGATATGCACATGTGGGGCATGCTGGGTCTGTGAAAATTAGGTCAACTTAAGGAGTTGGTCAGTGGAGGGAGGTGGTCAACTGTGGAGGTTCTACTGTATTTTGAAGACCCCCAACTCAGAACCTGTGACATAGCTGGCTCTGTTGGTTCCTGTTTCCTTTTCCATTCTGAATGATGGGAAAGCAGGTAGTAACCAAAGTGTTCCTTGAAAACCCCACCAGGAAATTATCAAGGTGGGATGTGTTGCATTTGTTGATTTCCAGCCTTTTCTTTAATTGCATATATTAGCCCAGATGACTTCCCCAAATTCCAAACTCACTTGTAAGACTGTCTTACATCAACAAATTGACCATCTCCACCTAATACTTTTAGCCTCCAATTCCCCACCTTACCTCCAGAATTTGCTCTTTCTGAAGCCTCCCCCATTTAGTTGATTAGGCTACAACCCTTGACACTCTCATTGACTCTCCGTTTCTCTCACCATCAAACGTGACGAGAATTCAATCCCTTTTGGCACATGCCCACCTCCCACCCTGGTCCAGGCCCCTAGCATGTTTCATCTGAATTATTGCAGGGGCTTCCCACCTGGCCTCCCAGCTGTCCAGGTGAAGGCTCAGTGCAGAAGCTAGTACTTCTCACGTGGGAGTCAGTTCCTGTCACACCTCTGTTCCCAAGGCGCAGTGGCTTTAGTCTTCCTGGAGTAAACATCCGCGTCTTTGTGACGGCTTCTCAGGCTCGCCTCATCTGGCCCCTGTGACCTCTCTGACCTCAGCTTCTCCCCAGCTCACCCTGATACACCTGCTCTGGCCACATTATCCCTCCAAGGACTGTTGAGTCGCTGTTCTCTGCATGGAAACTTCTTTCCCCGGAATCTGCATGGCGTGTGTCCTCCCCTCCTTCAGGTCTTGCTCAAACGTTGCTGCCTGGTTCCTCTTGTCACAGTTCATGCCATCTGGCCATTTCCTACCTCCTGGCCTGCTTTATTTTCCTCTGTAGCATTCATCGCCACCTAATATGCTGCATATCCTACTTATTCCTTCATTTATATCTTCATCATCATTGCAACGTTGGCCCATAAGGGCAGAACTTGTTCTCTGTTTTGTTCTTGCATTTTTCTGTTATCATTCTCTAGTGCCTGGAACAGGGCCTGGTCCATAAAACTTACTCAGTAGATTGTTGTTATTATTATTATTTTTTTTTGTAGAACAAAATGTAGTAGCTGTCAGGGTCGGACTTTGGGTTCAACCTATAAATAAAAATACTGACCTTGGGTTTATAATAGAAAATGAAGTAGATAATTTATCTGGAGTGCCAAACATAGTATTAGGCATTGAGTAAACATTCAATTAATTCAATCAATTGTTAATTAAATCATAGCTGTGTACATTAATGCGATCATGGAGCACCATACACTGGTTTTATAGACCGTTTGACACAATTTCATCACACTGGTTAACATAGCCTTCCTGGCATTTTCTTAGTTGTTGTGTTAAGACATTTACATTCTATATTTACTAAGTTTCACATATACCCTTGTAAGATGCACCGCAGGTGTAATCCCACCAATCACCTTTCCTCTGCCCACCTCCCTCCTCCCTTCCCTCCCTTTCCCCCGTCCCCTATGCTTAGGTTATAACTGGGTTATAGCTTTCATGTGAAAGCCATAAATTAGTTTCATAGTAGGGCTGAGTACATTTGATACTTTTTCTTCTATTCTTAAGATACTTTACTAAGAAGAATATGTTCCAGCTCCATCCATGTAAACATGAAAGAGGTAAAGTCTCCGTCTTTCTTTAAGGCTGCATAATATTCCATGGTGTACATATACCACGATTTATTAATACATTCATGGGTCGATGGCACTTGGGCTTTTTCCATGATTTAGCAATTATG